>JANHFK010005814.1:0-11999 GCA_036250565.1 Sibynophis collaris
CAAGCGAGGAGGATTATGAGGTTATTATTGTTGTGCGAGGCCTGCCGACTTAAATAAGTGCGTCTTCAAGGCCCGGCAGAAGAGGCGCAGGTCTGCTATCGTTCTCAATTCGGGGGGTAGGTCAAGGCTTTTATGCCTAAAGTAGAACTAGAACTCAAAGAGTTTCCTAGTTTCTAGGTCAGCACTTTAATCACTAGGCCAAACTGGGGCTCTCTCTGGTCTCTCTCTTTCACAAATAAATAATAATAAACTTACAATGACAGCAGTTTTCCCACTTTTTCTTAGTTGCTGCACAGCAAATGCATGGGCCACATTTTCCATGGGTGTACCATTAACCATAATAACTCTGTCATTCTCTCTGGAAAAGAAGTGAACAATTGTTTTTTTTTTTTAAATAAGAACAATGTTAATTCTATTCTGGTTGAAAACACAGGGATCTGCCTAATTCTGCCATAACTGCAAGTGTCCATGTAGGAAAAAACCTTGTACAGCTGTTTAGTCCTGTACTACTCCCAAGAAACACTGTAGAGAAACAATGTAAACTTTCCCCTCTATTTTGGGCACGTGGACCTATAGCAGAATTGCACTGATCCTATTGGGTTTTGCTTACAAATATATACTTTCTACTGATAGAAGAGAATAGTCGCATCTGAGTGTTAAATTATGGTGCTCTCTGAGCTTGGTGGTTTTCTTGCAGACGTTTCATCATCAGTACACCAATGATGTCACCTAGTTTGGTAATAAAATGTCTGCAAGAAAATCACTGAATTTAGAGAGCACCAAGGACTCCATATACGTTTCCCATTATAGGAATCATAGCTTATTACTGCAGGTAGTTTAATACAAATGCTATTTAGTGATGTAAGCAACCAAGTTTATGAACCAAATAATAATAACCATGAAACCAAACAACAGAATAGAGTAATGGCATTTTCCCATTTCTTTTCTTTGGCTACAACGGGAATACTGTATCATCATCATCATCATCCCCAAAAGGTTTGTTTATTTTTGTATTATGTTATTCTCTGAATAAACTCCAGATGTTCCTGAATGCTGCCTTCTATGGTAGAATAACAAATTCTTTCCCAAATTTAAAATCTTCTATTGTAAAGTTCTGATAAAGGTAAGGAGAATTGGGCAGTAGCCAGATTTATCATGATTACAGTAAAAAATAAAATAAATAGCTACATTTATATGGGCAAATACTTGGAAGGCAAAAGTTCAGAAATGCATTTGTTTTTACAAATAAATTGTCAATGCAACAAAAGAGGAAGAGGTTAAGGTAAAGAAGCTTACTTACTGAAGTAATCCATCAGCTGGGCCACCTGCAAGGACATCAGAGACAACTATGGATGTTTCACCATTTTCAAAATGAGGGTTGTCTCTACCACCGGAAACTGCAATACCAAATCCTCGTTTTGAGTCCTGAAAGGGAAAAAGTAAAAAGCACATGTTTAGCAAACAACCAAAACCACATAACAACTCCCTCTCCCTAAATTATATTCAATAATCCATACATACTTAAAGATATATTAGAAAACCGTAATCACCATGACATATTACCTGTTTACTTATTTGTATTTTACTCTTTTTTGTTTTTTACTGTGTTTCCCTGAAAATATATTTTTTCTTATATTTTGTCTTATATTTTTTTGAACTCTGAAATAAGCGCTTGGCCTTATTGCCATGCATTCAAAAGCCGGATTGGGCGGCTTATCAGGGGATCTTATTTTGGGGAAACAGGGTAGTTGTTTTTTATTTTTTTAATTCTGTTTCTCTAAAAGAGCTAATAAAAAACTAATGACATCCCCTCTTACCTTTAAGAAAATAAAATTAAAAAAAAAAGTTTTAAAGGGCTTGGCCATATTGGAAAATAGCGTCTAGGCAAAATGTGTTAACACTTAGGTAGCAAAAGGCCTCAGAGAAGAAGAGATATATACTATCCTCATCTCTACTTGGAAATTCTTTTAATGAGAGAATTAATTAATGCAGCATGCAAGTCCCTATAAAAAGTACAGGGTGATAAGACTTCTTACATATTTGCTTGGGTTTAATATCAATGTTGCCTCCTGTGATAAAATGTGAACTGCGGGGAGATAGAGCAATAATGTAGACTTCCTGCTGGAAGTTTGACTGGATTACAAATCTCATCTATGCTGATGAGAAGCATAGATGATACTAAGCTAATATTTTAAAAACCATTTAAAGACAATCAGAATTGGGAAGATCTTGATGCAGGGATGACTCAAGAGCCCCTCTGAATAACCTACCTCAGATAGCACAGTAAAGAATATCTGACTTTGTGGCCAGCCAGAGAGAGAAGATAAGAGACTAATTTTTTCAGTCTTTCTCTCCATTGCTTCAGTGGTGTCTTCAGAAATCCAAGGAGAACTACTGATCACCCAAAGATTGGCCAAAGAGTTTTGAGACTTCTACTTTCCTTCCACTCTACCCTCATGTTCCTTCCATTAATTTCTAGATGCTCCGTGTACCATAAATCCACAAGAACCAGGATGATGTAGAACAAAGATGCACTTTTATCCTTCCTTTCCCAACCCTACCATTTGTCTTTGCTTACAGATTTTCTTTCCCAACCACTCTTTTTCTACCTTGTCTCTTTCCTCACCACCACACTGCATCAGTTTTTCACATACATGCTGGCTTTTCTTTCTCCTTTCTTCTCCTGCTGAATTCCTGAAATCCTAAAACTAAGTTGTTAACCCCAAAATCTCTATTTCTACATCGTAGAGAATATCTTTTCCCTTTCCTAAAAACTGCCTTCTACTGACTGTCTCATCACTGATCCCCAAGAAATCAGTCAATACTGATTGAGTCTTCCCTCAATACTGCTGAAATTCTTTTTTGTCGTTAAATGCCATTTCTTCAAGGATTGCTCCTTTCTTTTTCATCACCATTTTTATTGCTTTCTGAATGCTTAACATGCCTTTATTGCTTTCCTCCCCATGTTGTTTACCATTTTAAATGCTATTTCTCTATTGAATGCAATATCCCCAATGTGTACTATATCCTCGCTTTTCCTAGTTTCCACTGATATATTTTCATCATGTGGTTGCTTGATGAAACCTAATTTCTTACTTTGAAGTGCAGGTGGCAAACATTGTTAAGACCTGTAGTCATTCTTAGATGGGTACTTTTTAAATTGTAGTACTAGTTGTCATTTTTATTACAGTCACAGACCACCATTACAAATAAAAAGCATTTAAAAAAATAAAGTGAAATAAAATAAAAAACACAAGATATTTAACAATTGGTGGTGGAGTGTCAATGGGCAGTCAAAGTCTGCCTAAATGTATAGACAGAATAACAAAATTTAGCTACTAGCAAACAAACTATATCAGACTGATCTGACAACAGCAATTGTACATAACAGAAATCAGTGTTTCTCCCAGGTGTTAAGAGATAGGTCTATGAGTCCTTATAGAGTACAGTAGGATATGAACTGTTGTTTCAACAGCCACTTGTCCACGGATGGACAGTTTTAGCTCATGTGTGATCTTTTTATACTGGCCCCTCCAAGACTATTGTGGGAAGTGCATCACAATATACTTAATTTAACGGCCTTTGGAGTTTGGAGACAGTTATATGGTGTTTTTAAATTGTCTTTAGTTAAAATTTTGCAATTACATACTGTTTCCTATTAATCTTTGAGGAATCCTAGTACAGTACAGTAGTCAAAACTGATATCATATTAACCTAAGACCGTATTTTAGACTTGTCCTGGGAAAAAAAGTACTTCCCGATAGACTAGGGAATTGCAAGACAAATGAAAAATGTTTCTTACAGTGTATACAAGAGCACATTACACAATCTTTGATTTACGAATGGCTTGGAACTACAGAGACAGAAGAGGGCTGCAGTAATGTAGCATTTAAATCACTGAGCTACAAATTAAGAAGCCATCTGCCACAAATTCAGAAGATAAATATAGGCCTGTCACTCTTTCTCAGCCTCTGTGTCCATAGCTGGTACTTTACAGATTTTCAAAACATTCTGAAACTATTATATAAACGGTGAGCAATCATTGAAGTAAGGTGGGTTAAAGAAGATACCCGATTTGAATGCGGATGGCTTGAAAAACATCTGTAAAATGGAAACTGTTAATTACAAAACCCAGTTAGGCATACCCTGAGCCTTCTAAACTTTTATTAAATAATAATACCACTCGAGTTACATTTGTTAATGAAGTTTTATACAATTCAGTGCTTTTTTTAATTGTGTGAAGTAAAATATGCACAATATTCCCTGACTGGACAGCCAGATTATGCCAAGAGCGGAACACAAATGTTCAGTTGCATTTTCAACCATTCCCATGTATCTCAGCATATAATTGGAACTGGCATATTCTAGGCCTGGGAGTTCTGAGGTAGGAGATAGCAGTGAAACGGCAATGTTGATGGCAGTGAAGGCAGAAAAAGGGGAAGGCAGGCCCTAGGATAATAGGACAAGGAGCAGATGGGCTGATGCTAGTCTGGTTTGATGGTTAAAGGCATCAGGCTAGAAGCCAGGAGGCCATGAGTTCTAGTCTCACCTTAGCCACAAAAGCCAGCTGCGTGACTCTTAGCCCAACTCACCTCATACAGTTGTTGTTGTGAGGGAAATAGAAGGAGGGAGGAGTATTAGTTATGTTCACTGCCTTGAGTTATGTGTAAAAATAATAAAGGTAGGATATACATAAGTAAATAATAAAACGCTGAGCTTGAATTCAAACATGTAAAGAGAAAGGGAAGCAAGGCGCTGGAATGAATGGAAGAATAATAAGGGGATGTGGGCCATTTGTGTTATGCTACATTTGAATTTAAGTAAGAAGAAGGAATCACTTCCAGTTCAGAAAGTTAATACAAGTTGTAAGACTGTACTTGTTTCAGCCTTCCCAAGCCTCTGCATAAGTAAATGTGTTAGAAAGTCCCTCTTTTTAACCTTCCATGTGACAATCTTATACTGGTATCCATTAGAGAAAACTATATTCTCGTTTGTTGGGTATAGTTATTTTTTTAAGTTTTGGAATTTAAACCTGGGCCTTTTGTTAAGCAAGGGCCCATTCCACCATTCTGTTTAAGAAATGATCAGATTGAAACCTTCCATTTAAGACAGCAAAACTAATAGGTGGAAATCAGCTGTGAAGTCCACTTACTTTCGCTACCGGTCTGGGAACGGGAGCGCATGTGTGCCTCCTCTGCGCATGCGCAGAGGGTAAAAAAGGGGATGTAATGACATCCTGGTGGGTGGGTGGAGCTTCCCACCACAGGCACTACCGGTTTGCCAAGCCGGATAGATCTGGCCAGATTTCACCACTGGTGGAAATACAATTATTTCAGTATTCTGTGATGGTCACAGTAAAGGAGTGGATAATTGTCCAGCATTTCTTGGATAATCTGTGCACAGTTCAGTTTCGAGACCTCTGAGCAGTCCCACCCTTTCATAAACCCCACTGTGAAATCAAAGACAAAAATATGGTTTGAGCAAACAGGTTTATCTGCATTCTGGAGGCCTTTACATGCATTGCTGCTCAGTAAAAAGATAACAGCTGTATAAACATAAGCCAAGTGCTTATGTCACAGTGTGATTTATAAGAGGAAAGGGCTGCTCATCACCATTTTTTTTTATTTGTGCCTTCAAGTCATTATTGATTCTTGGTGAAAGTCTGGACTAGTTCCTACAGTTTTCTTGGCAAGATATTCAGAGGTGCTTTGCCATGACCTTCCTAGGGCTGAGAATGAGTGACTGGTTCAAGATCATCCAGCTGCCTTCATGCCTCAAATGGGACTAGAACACACACCTCCTGGTTTCTAGCCTGGTGTCTTAACAGTACATCAAACTACTCTTTTTGTACTAAAATTTCGTGGTAAATGTTATCCTTTTTTGGTTGGGGGTGGATATGGCATGAATGGGAATGTTGTCCCTTTGTAGCAAATGAAGATAACTTTGTTGACTTTGGGGAACAGTAGCATTTACAAAAAGTTGTAGTCCTGAACAATGGACTCCTATATGTTCCAAAGAATGTAATTTGTTCCAAAACATTTCCTTCTTGATAATCAAAACTAAGTGCTGGAAAAACCCCGAGGTTTAATGGCATTTTAAACTGTGCTACTTCTTCCTTGGGTTAGAGAGAACTGAACCTTTAAAAAAAAGGTTGTTGTTATTTCTTAAATTCTGGGTATTTTTAGTTGCTTTAGAAAAATGAATTGCTGGCATTGCAAAGGAAATTATTGATGAAAATAAATGAGAGTTTTGTTTAAAAATGTTTAAACAGTATACTTATCAGGGTTAAAATATTTTGTTATTGAAAAGCAATTAAAATTGGGACATATCTTGTTTGTCAATTGATATGAGATATTCAGTTCAAAAAGGTTATTAGAAAATTATAAATAAATAACATACTACCTTTTGTAAGGTCACTGTGTACTGTTCCCATATCAGCTCTTCCATGACTGGACCCTATTTATATGGAGAAAAACAACAACATCAATTTAAAAAAGGGATTCTTTCCAAGAAAAAATGCTTCAAGCAGAAGAAATATTTTTACAGTTATAATACAGTAATATTTTTAAAGCCAAATTTAATAAGCATAGCTACAAGTAAAACAAATAGATACTTTCTGAAACTTTAGCAGAAAATAAGCATGACTGTTTCTCTATTTTCATACTTGTAATATAAGTTATAAAGGTAGCAGACAAAACTTAAGAAATCTATGTCTTTTTAAATCCAGGTCTAAGTAGGGCTATGGTCTCCAAAGAATTATAATGATATAATAAAATAAACACATTGATACAGGTAGTTATCGACTTATGACCACAGGTGGGACAAGAAAATTCATCTTTTAGCAATGTGATCATTAAAGTGAGGCATCACGGGACTGTACCCAATTTTTCAACATTTTTCTATAGTTGTTAAGTGAGACATATCATGTGATGGCGATTTGTGACCTTCTCTGCCAACTTTCTCTTTGACTTTGTCATAAGCCATCTGGGAAGGTTGTAATCATGTCCCAGGGACACTACAACCAACGTAAATACATGCCAATGACCAAGTGCCCGAATCATGATGTGATCACAGAGATATTATGACAGTCATTAGTGAAAGGACTAATTGTAAGTTGTAAATCACTTTTTTCAGTGCCATTGTAACTTCAAATGGTTGCTAAACAAATGGTCATAAGTCAAAGACTACCTGTATATAGATTCTGTATTCTCATTACAGACTCGGGTAGAATATTGTGAGGGTTGATGAAAATAAACCTGAACAAAACCAAATAATGGTTTGATACTTTATAGTGGAAAAGAATATCCCTCCCTAGACCTTGAAGAAGCTATTGAAAAATCAAATTGGATGGACATGTTGCATACGAATTCTTTCCCTTCAGACTTTTGAAAACCTGTTATAAAATAAGACTCCAACTAAAAATTAAAAACCAAAATATTACAATAAAAAACAAAAGCTAAAGTATAAATCAACAGAGTAATGCAATAACAGTAATGGTGATTCCAAATAGGTTTTTATCATATAATTGGTGTTTTGTTCATATCCATGAATTTTATGTATCCCAGCTAAGAGCAAACTTGGGCATGGTATAGCTGCTGGGCCCGATCTGACCCTTTGGCTGTTCCTATCCAGCCATGTGACATCAGTTGGATATTATAAATTAATGTAAAAAAGCACACTGCAGGGGGTAGGAGAAGAAGCTGAGTTGAGTCTGGCTCTGTGCAGTTGCTGTGCACTCCTTCAATTGGCTGGCAGCCACAAGAGGGCAAGGGAAGGGCTCGCCCCTTGCCTGGAGCAGCCTGAGGGGCGGTAGCAATGGTCATCGAGTGAGGGGAACCAAGCTCAGCCACGTACCACTTCCTCAGTCGCAGGTCGCCTTTGCGGTTGAGTCAACGGAACACAGCCAGGAGCTATTGGCTCCGGCCACCACAACAAACTCAGTTTCTCATGTGGCTTCTTGGGGAAATTATTGTCCAACCCAGTTAAGAGTAGAGTTCTGTCTTCCCTACAATCTGTGAATTTACAGTTGTAATCTTGCAGGAAATCGGGGAAATCCAAATTAATAGATCAGGGAGGAAAGTTTGCCTCAGAAAACAAATTCTATAAAAACAGATAAAATGTTTAGTCAGAAATTTGTAGAAATTGTTATATCTTTTTGCCAATTGGTGGCAAATCATGTGTTCTGCATTTCTATGCACAAGTTATCAAACTGAATATCAGACATTAGTCCTTGGGCATTTGTCAAGAGTATGCTCATGTAGCAAGTGGTTTAATGTAATATCTTGTCTTGGAATAAAATGGTCATCATAAATTAAAAGATCAATTAAGATGTGTTATGCAATATACATCCTAATGCCACAACTTAAACCATCCCAAATATTAATATTTTATTATTAATTCTGGTATCTTTACAAATATTAACCATGAAAAAAACTGAGAAGCGTTAAAATGAATAGGATTTTTTAAAAAAGAAATATAAAATGTAAAAATCAGGACAGATGACAATTGTAAAATCATTCCCAAAATGTTCCAGATTGTAAATCTTCTTCTTGAATCATGTACCAGCAAAATTACTTTTCAGGTATAGCGTTTGATGTCCTCTAAGGTCAAAATTTTGTTTCACACATGCAAACAGACAAATACATGCTCATTAGTTTTATAGTGTAGAAACCAACAGATGTAGATTTTTATATTCATGCAGCCTCATGAAAAATGTGAAAAATAATTATTCATTACTTCAAGTATAGATAGTCCTCAACTTACAACCACAATTGAGTCTAAAATTTCTGTTGATAAATGAAGACATTTGTTAAGTAAATTTTGCCTCATTTTACAACTTTTCTTGTGACCGTTATTAAGTGAATCACTGCAGTGCTTAAGTTAGTGACATGGCTGTCAAGTGAATGTAGCTTCCTCATTGACTTTGCTTGTCAGAAGGTCGCAAAAGTTAATCACATGATCCCAAGACACAGCAACCATCATGAATATGAGTCAGTTGCCAAGCATGTGATGTTTGATCACATGACCATGGAAATGCTGCAATGGTCCTAAGAGTGAAAAATGGTCATAAATGAGGACCCAGGTTGTTGGGGGCAATATGCTGACTATGTAAACCATCGTTTTTCAGTGCTGTTGTAACTTTCAACAGCCACTAAACGAACTGTTGTAAGGCAAGGACTGCCTGTACTTAAAAATATTTTATTTGTGAATGAAACTAATGCTGTACAATAATTGCTCTATAAGTATAGAAATTAGAGTAGCATTTATTTCCAGGAAGAACGTAGAAGAGATTAATGTTCCTTGAAATTACATATAATCAAATTGCTATAAATGAAATAAAATGCTTTCACTGCTCTTGAAGAATGGATTAATTAAACTATAAGTGACTATCTCCAGAAGCCGCATTTTGTAGAGAACAGAATGTAATACTTATGAAGTATTGCAAAAGCTCACCTTGGGAGCCCCCTAGGCATAAAGGCCATCTGTGCTCTTCTAAATCTCTAACTCATAATCTGTTCTTTAATGTTATAAAAATTACATCTGTTTGCTTTGCAAAATACTGTCAAGGCCAACAGATTAATGGAAGGACCAAAATGAGCATGGGGGTTGGGCAAGATTTTATAAATCTCCTTTTGAAGGAGAGATTAAATTCTTGCTCCCAAAATTCTAGCTATATCAGGAGCCAAGAATTTAAAAGAGAAATGATGCACAGAGAATGCAAATACATCAAGAGATGGATTAAATCAAGTACTAACTGCTTATTAGTAGTTATTGATGTCACTAATGCAAAAAGATAACTACAATATGTTAGTTATTACACTTTTATGCAATTACACAGTTGAAAAAGTAACTGCTTTTTCAGAAAATTCAGACCAATATCTTAATGAAATGCCATTCTTTAAATTCAACAATCTTTCTCAGAAGAATTATGCAGAGATTTCATCCTACCCAATTCTAATTGAAAAAGTGTTTTTATAGGATCTACTACTAGTGAGTCTGTGAATTGCCCCATAAACATTTTTCAAGCACAAAGATTGTGAAATATCCTCCAAAACGTGCTATTTATTCATATTTTAAATTTAAAAACCTTTCTGTGTACTAGAGAAAGGGAAAAGGTAATCAATTTGCATCCCCTGTTAAAATCCTCTATTTTTCACAGCACGTAATCACATTCACTATGTTTTCACTTGTCTTTGCGGTGGCAGGATGCAATCTGTTCAGAGTGTGAACTTCCTAAGCTTTTAATCAATTTGCATCATTCAGAAATGGTTATGCAGTTCTACTATAATAGAACTAGGACATAGTCTAGTTAATAGAATAGTTACTATGATAGAACTAGAACATATTCTAATAGAATAGAACATATTCAGCTATTCAACCATCCTGCCATTCTTCCCTAAGGTAATATACAGAAGTTCAAACACACATACACAAGAACACTAAAACTTCCAAAAGCAATGTTGAATTTTACAATGTTAAAAGAGTCCAGTCCAGCCTGTTTCAAAAGTTCTCCTTAAATAACCTTTGAGGCTGAGGTTAAGTAAGCATCAATATTAAGAGTTGCTTTTCCTCTGCCAAGAAAAACAAACCATGTAGGAAATGTGAATTTTCAGAGATATGGGCACATGTCTTGCATCTGGAGAGCATGCAGGACACAGAGACGGGATATTGGGATGCAGATTATAGAACTCATTGCAATTTGATTAGCTTCCCCAAGCATAGCTTTTAAGCATCCAATTCAAATATGATGTCCTTGTAAGGTGTTGGGTATATTGCAACTAAAATGAATGACATCTGGATGGCAAAGATTGGGGAAGGTGATATAAAGCTATGAAAGGTGAGAAGGTAAAGATTTATAGCTCACTGCTTCTCCCAAACTTCATAAACCCAAGATCAGTGAGTGCAACCTATTTCAATTAATCTTTCTTTAATGAGCAGTGATCATCATCATTTTAGCCACTGTCTTCCACTGCAGGATGAATGCCTCTTCCACATGCTTTCAACCTATATCAGTGATGGCAAACCTTTTCGGCATCGAGTGCCCAAACCGGAACGCGTGTGCATGTGTGGTGCCAGAGCACCAGAAACCTGAAGATCAGCTGGCCAGTGTGCACATGCCTGTTTTTTGGCAGTTTTTGGCTGTTTCAGGGCGTTTTCTGGACCATTTTTAACCCATTTTCAGGCGCTCTGGCACCCACGAAGACCAGCTGGCCAGCGTACACGTGCGCGCCAGAAACCAGAAGAGCAGCTGGTGACGACACGCATGCCCACAGAGAGGGCTCTGTGTGCCATCTTTGGCATGCGTGCCATAGATTCGCCATCATGGATCTATGTGGTCCTGAGCTTACTTTTGCCAATTGGGCCCACAATATTTGCTGATGTCATCAATCCATCTTCCCATGACTGCCTGCCTTAGTCCACCTGCCATCAGTTCTTTTTGCTATGTGACCAGCCCATTTCCATTTCAATTCTTTTATTCTCTTGATGATATGGTATACTTTTTTTTAAAGTAAAATTAAAAAACAACATAAAATTTCTTTTGCAATTACACAGGTGTTCGAGTTCTTATATAATCCATATCATTACATAGCATTTCTTTATCAGTTTTCTTGAATCACATTAACGTAAGGGGAAAAAAAGCAAAATCAAACAATTCATTTCTTAATTATTAAGAGTCTTTCTTTCATTAGGGTTTTTTTTTTTAATCCAGAGTACCCTTCTCCCAACTCTTGGCAATCAAAATACTTTTAATTATTATGTATTTTCCAATTAATTTTACCCTTCTTGCTATTTCGGGATGTAAAATAGCTAATCTTATTCCAGTATGAGACATTCCCTGAGTCTTGAAACCCATATCTATATTATATATTCTCCTATTATTTCCACCGTACATAAAAATCATTACAATCATTTTTAATTATCAATTCTATATACCTTCATTTATTCCAATTTTTCAAATTCATTCTTACTTATTATTATTACTCTTCACCATTTTGAAT
>JANHFK010005816.1:53558-65245 GCA_036250565.1 Sibynophis collaris
AAGAAAGGATGATATAAAAGTATAGTTTTTACTGAGACAAAAATGTAAATATGTTAAAAGATATAAATTATATGTTTAGTTTAGTTTGTTTGTGTTAAAAAAACAACCCAATAAAAATATTTTTTTAAAAAGAAAAAAAGAAATACAAAGTTGTAATACATTTGTGGTTTTATTAATATGTTAGTAATACTGTGTTTGCTGTTAAATTGATGAGAAGTTCAAATTGTAGACAACCCAGATTCTAATTCATTTATTTAATTTCCCTTATTAAAAAACGAACTCAGAAATACAGGATGTTGCTCTGTGACAGTGCTGCTCAGTAGTTGGAGACGTGAAGGTATTTCAGTCTTTTCCCTTTTCCAAAACATCAATCAACGCAACAGAAATGGCACTCATTGATCTAGTGGCAATTGTGCCAAGCAACACATCCCGTTTATGTTCCACAGTACCTGTTGATACATGCAGGATTACATTCCAAAGAGCAAATTGCTACAAACTCAGCCTTTGCAAAGAGGTGGGGATTAGACAATCCCTTCACAACGGAAGACCTGATACTGAATCTTCCAGTTAGGCTTACTACTACTACTAAGTTAGTTAGCAAAATGTCCAGCAATAAACCCAAACTCTAGGAAAACCCAGGAATTTTTTTTAAAAAAAAACTTCTTCTTTTTTTTTACCGATCATAGACTCAGACTTTGTAAAGGAAAATATAGCATATAATGCAAAGCACACTACAGCATACATAGTAAAAAGGCCTGTAATCGGGCTTAATCCACTTTACTGTCCACAATGCACAAATTCTACAGGCGAGAGATGCAAACTTTGCGACAAAAAGATTTATTCGGGGAATCTTTATTTCCCAAAAGAAACGGCATATAGAATTCTTCTCTGACCTGAAAACAGATTAAGAAGAGGTGTTAGTAATTCATTGAGAGTGTCTTGGTAAAAAATAAAGCAGAATGTGATCCTGTAATTCAGTACTCCCATCTTTACAAGAGCAAAGGCTTTCAGCAGAGAGGATTTTGCAGCATTTACCTTCCAGTATTGCTGACACTAAGATATTAAACCATAAGAGAAGAGGAAAAAGAAAAGAAAAAGTTATAAAGAAGCAGCTTCTGGTCTTCATAACAGCAGTTACAACCACATTTACAGTATATAAGTTCCCCTCTCTATTTAAATTTCAATAGCTAAAGGCCCTCTGAAATTTATTGTTTGTAAATTGGGCCTGGTTTAAAGCAGGTTAAAATAAAATCTGTGTTGCTCCAAAGGGCAGCTTGCTGTATTCTGTTTGTAATTCTATATGAAGAATCAAACATAGCTACCATTGCTTGCCCTTGTTTCAGATGCACTGGTATTTCACTTGAGAATCCCAGTTTTGTTAATTTGACATTTATATGACATTTCCAAGAGTAATAATATTTATCCAAGAAGATAAGATGCATCAGACTTGGGACTGAAAGTGAGCTTTTAGTCAATATCTGAACCTGGAGATATTGTTTCAATTTTTATAAGTTATCTCCAAATGTAGAGTAATATTTGGCACATAGTTTACTACCCGCAGTCATTTTCATACAAATCTAGTTTAAACTCTCTCTAGTTCCTCATAATTCACTCCTGAATTTGACTATGGTCCATACAACCAGAAGCCAGTATCGTGGCTTCAAAAAAATTTTTCGAGAAAGTGAAATTCTAAAGTGACTGGTATATACAAGGTTCCTCTGGAGAAAAAAATAACAGAAGGTTGCTATTGAACTTAAAACATTCAGAGTAACCTCGAGATGAGTAGGTCACACTTCTCCAAATGATGGTAAATTAAACCCAAGTACTTAAAACAAGGGGTATGTTCAATGTTGTGTCCTTTAAAGATCCTCAGGAAAGAGAAGGGCATAAAGTAGGCTCCTTAATTGAAGTGATTTCGATGATTTTGATGGATAACTGAATCATAAGCCAAAATACATATTGAAGCAGAAAAAATATCACTGGGACAGTTATTATCAGCACTTATTTAGCTAAGTGAGGATTAACAAGGAAATGGGAAACTATGTGCAACAGTAAATTAATGTTGACCAATGTATGAATAGAGGAAGTTAGAATACTGAATGTTAAAATAATTTTAAAAACATTGCCAACCAATCAGCTTGTGTGATCATTAAGGAACCTGAAGGCACAAAGCCAACTGAGTGACTTTGGGCCAGTCCCTTTCTCACAGCTCTAGGAAGCAGGCAATGGTTAGCTACTGTACTTCTGAAATTTTATCAAGAAAACTGCAGGGACTGTCCATTCAGAGGGAGAGAGAGGGGAGAGGGAGAGAGAGAATGAGAGAGGGGGGGGAGAGAGAGAGAGACTCAACATGGGTTTATTTGAACCTCAGTATGAAAGTCCACAGATTCAGAATAATGAGCAGGAAGCACTAGGAAATGCCCCTCTCAACATAGGAAGCAGTTGCTACCACACAGCTAGACTATCCTTAGCCTCTCAATCCATCAGTAGGAGTCTGGCTGAGCTTCAGAAGAAATTTGCTTGCTATTATTTTTTTTTTGAACAAGGCTTTTCAATAGATGGTCTGCCAGTCATCTATGTTTTGCCCTCATAAGGAGACTCACAACAGCAATAATAAGAACCCATGTAGGGGCTTTTTTTTTGTCCTTTTCAAACTGGACTTGGGTGGCCCAGAGCCATTTGATCCTTTTAAAAAATATCCTCCCTTGAGCCATTAACTCCTCAGTCCTATTCCTCCTGGGATGCGAACGCCTTAAACAGTCTTGGTGACGTCAAGGCGAGTGCTATTCAATTGTCCTAGTTATTATGAGTAGTTTATGTGCCACACCTCGGTTGTCAGGAAGTCACAGGGCATAAATCTCCACAGGGAGGGAAGGCAGTTTGCAGTTCACCAGATTCCTGAAGCTGCAGCAGACGACAGCACTGCAAACCAGTCACCGTGGTTTAGAACTTCTTGTACAAATCTAATCCCCCTGACTGTGTTTTGCACAAAGCTTTTCAGATCCAGACCAGTAGCAGCCAGTTACTGTAAAGTAAACCTTGAATATCTCAGGGGCTTATTAGGAAATGCCAATCTCTTGAGAAAGCATAATATAGAAGAAGCAAAGGATGAAGTAGGAAAAGAAAAACTTGGTAACCTAGACATCAATTCATAAAGTTTCACCATTCCAATCATGGGCAGAGAATGGAAAAGATTTTTGACTAGATGATCTCCAAGGTTCATTAGAAACCTATAACTTGATGGTGGAAGTGACTTTATTAAGAAAGCTATGAGAAGGGAGAAGATTCTCTACAATCCAGCTGATCATACCTCTAACTAACACTAACATCAAACTGTACTATGTAGAAAACAGAAAGGCTCTACGGTAATCTCTATTATTCTTTCCACTATAATAGGAAAGAACCATGAGGTTAGAGGTTATTCTACATGTAGACACACAAAATAATTCAGGCACAGGGTTTACAATTCAGTTCTTGTGAGCTCACAAAAGCAAGAGCATACTGACCCTGAACTTATTTAGGTGATTATCAGGCATTATGGAGCTGATCCTGATTCTGCAGGGGGGGGGGGGTGTTAAGCAGATTCAGATTAGGTTGGCTCCCCTGCAATCACCAAGCTGCCAACTTTGGATTGCATAGCAATATTACAAAATAAATCTAAAGTAGGAACAAAACAGGAGTGATTATGGAAAGTCAAGGCTTAGGGATGCTGTCAAAGTAAATCTGTGATGAATTGCAGAATAGGACAACTCATCATAGCCAGCTTGAAAAGGGCACTGCCGCCAGTTCACCACCACCAAATCGCCTCTGCCAATTCACCACTACCAAGTTGTCGCAGGACAACTCAACACAGCCAATTCACCAGAGGGACAACTCACCATGGGTGGCTGGAGAGAGACCCGGGTGGGCAGAGCATAGAGTGGCGGTGGCAACCAGGCCCATTCCATTTTCACACACAAACCATGGGGAGGTGGTATTTGGGCCATTCAGCAGCAGCGGTGATTGTGAAAATGGAACGTGTCCATCTTCTGCTGCCTCCCCATCACCTGCCCTGCCCACCGCTACTGCTGCCAAACAGCCAAACACCACTACTGACACTAAATGGCCCAGAGCTCGATGCAATGGCAGCGGTAGTAGCAGAGGGTGTGAAAATGGGAAGCCCCTGGCCACTGCCCATTCTACACTATGATCAGCCATCCACCCACCCATTCAGCTCTCCTTCTGGCTGCCGTGGCAAGTTATCCCTGCAGCAAATTGGCCATGTTGAATTATCCTGTGATGATTTGGTAGCAGTGAGTTGGCAAAGGCAACTTGGCAATGGTGAGCTCGTGGTGATGAGTTGGCAGAGGCGAGTTGGCAGTGGTGAGCTGGCAGTGGTGAGCTGGTCTTGCAGATAGCAATATAAAGACTTATATACAGCTTCATAATGCTTTTACAGCCCTCCCTAAGAGGTTTACAGAATCAGCGTATTGCCCCCAACAATCTGAGTCCTCATTTTACCCACCTCGGAAGGATGGAAGGCTGAGTCAGCCTTGAGCCTGGTGAGATTTGAACTGCCAAATTGCAGACAACTGGCAGTCAGGAGAAGTAGCCTGCAGTACTGCACTCTAACCACTGTGCCACCATAGCTCTTATCAGTGCAAACTTTCTTCTCCAAGAGTTAAGGTATTACCAATGTTACATGCTACCTTTGCCCTGGGTTCATTCGTTCATATAGGTTGAGTACAGTTACCCACAGTGGTTTGGTGATCATGTTCACACTGCCCCCAAAGCATAATAAGAACTGCTAAGTTGTTATAAGTGCCTTCATATGCAGGTATACAATTCACTTGACAAATTTTCAAATCATGGAATAATCTCTGCAAGAGATTTCCATGCAACAGAAACCGAAAATGTAGGTCATTTCTGCCCTAGTGACTTGTAACATCTCCATAGCATAACTCAACTATTACTGAAATGATATAAAACTTATCCTCATTACTCTTATTCAGACACAAGGATGGGTGGATGACTCTTAAAGATGTCAAAAATCATTAGGGTAGGTATGATCAAAGAATCTATGCTTTGATTTTACACCATAAATTGTATACAGAAAGCTGCAGCTCACAAGGCAATGCCTGTTTAGTGTACCCTGCTCAGGAGATACACAGTGCACAAATAAAATGAAGGAAAGAAGTCTGTAGAGATTCTTAGTCATCCAGGTCATTGTCCCAAAGGTGCTTTTTCAGGAGGCAACTGGACTTTCTTGCTTTTTTTCTTTTGAAGACGTTTCGCTTCTCATCCAAGAAGCTTCTTCAGCTCTGACAGGATAGTGGGGAATGGAATGAAGGAAAGAAGAAAGTAATAATTCCAATATTTGCAATGATAACCATGATGTTGGGAGGAATGTCTGCCAACTATTTTTGTCCCGTTCCCCCCATCCTCAAAGGGAGTGAAAATCATTATGAATGGATATTTATTCCGATGAACCTGCACCCAGGATTCCAAGCTGGGCCCTACCCATCTAAAAATGCACTGGGGTGGGAACTCTGGATAAGAGCCCTGCCTTTCGCCCTGCAGCTAACCAAGATAATAAGCAACACTGATATGAAATAGGGATTTGGAAGTTTTCTTTTTTAGAAAGTGGATAACACATTACAGAAGATAGGAAAATCCATCAGACTTTATTTAACTGTAACGTTTATTAAGAGGAGTGAAAAGGTCAGAACAGAGCTTGCGGCATACGGGCTAAACTCTTTTTCCCAGTCCTGAAAGCGACAAGGAAGCAGATCCTTTAAGATGCAACTATCTTAAGCTCCCCTCTGCTATTTAAACTCTTTGTAATTCTAGGTTTGGGAGACAAACGTCAAAGCAGAGGGTTCTTCCCTTCATTATTCAAGTAAAGGCCCCATCAATATTATCTGTAATAAGAATCTGCTGTTGACATGGCTCACCCCATAGTTCCTGTTTCAGGCAGCAGGCTCTGTCAATAGGATTAAAGTGAAGGAATGCCTTTGACAAGTCCACTGCCTGCCACTGGTTCACTGCTGCCATCAGGCTGCCAGATGGAAAAGGCAGGAGACCCCAGGAGAGCTAGCAAATCAGGTTTGGCCAGATGGAAAGCTTAGCTCTTAAAGGCTTCCCTGGAATCCTTTGGACCTCATCGCTTTCAGTAGAAAGACACCATAGAAAACCCCTTGTATAGCTCTTGGGCTCAGCTCCCTTTTGCTCTCCCCCTTCCAGCTGGTTTGTAAGAAAAGTGTCCACCTTCTAAATCAACAGGGGGATCAGATCTACTGAAAATAAATCCACCAGCCTGTTACATTTCCTTCTCGGGCTCAGTTTACCTTTTCTTTTCTTTCCCTCCTGACGAGGTTGTCCATTAGGGGTGGTTGTTTTTTTTTAATTTGAGGAAAACATATCTCTGCAAATCTGAGGGTTTCTTGAACCCCTCTGATGTTCTCTGTAGAGTGGCTTCTCCCTGGCACCTTTTTGCTGTTAAATCTGTTGGCGCTCACCAGCTGACTTAGCTGTTAGAAGGGAGCAATCCTTTCTCAAACTGATTAGAAGAGCACATGCAAGCTGGAAACGCAGAGACGTTAGCAATCACCCCAATTGCAGTTCCTCTGTCATCAGCAATCACTATAATAGCACTTTTAGGGCGTGAGGCTTAGGGCCTAGGTGCAGAAGGATTCTATAAAATCTCTCCATATGAGGAAGTATAATCTATAGTGGCGTATTGATGTATTTAAACCACCAAGCTGGGACTTTATCTGTCAACCTATTGGAGGTCTCTAACTGTCTTTAATTGGACGATAGCGCTAGGTGGATGTTGACGTCCTCTATTTATGGCATAGATTAGTCCCGGAAGCAGCCATTCAAAGTCACAAACCATACCTAGGGAAGATAGACAAGCCTAGTTAAGAGATTGAGCACAAAGAAAGAGTGCAGATTTCCTGCTTCTAACACGGGCCTTGGGGTTGTTTTCTTTCTTATGCTTCTTTTTACCCAGAAATACTGTAAATCATACTGGTTTCAACAGTATTTAGTCAAGAAAATATATATAGGAGGACAGCCTAAGGACTTTATTCTGCCTTTTGACAGCACTGATTTATTGTTATTAGTTGTTAAATTTATGTCCCAAGAGCCCAAGATAGCTTACATGGGAATGTAAACTTCCTAGATTTTTATCCATACAATAGCAATTGTCAGAGATGGGGTAAGCTGAGAGAATGAATGATCCAGGTAACTCAGTGAGTAGTGGGCCTACTGAGAGTAGGCATAAACACCCCCCCCCAAGTCCTAGTCCTAGTATAATAATTGGACCATTATAGCAATATTCTAACTCAAGGTGTCTGAATATCTGGCATCATGCCAATGGTGACTTTTAGAGATCACATAGATAGATTTCCTCCATGATGATCTATCCCTAGGCTTGTCTTTTAGGTCTTCTACAATGCACACATGGTCATTATAATTGAGTTCATCTACCTTGCTGCTGATAATCCTCTTCTATTTCTTTCCATCTTTCAACTTTCTCTAGAGAGCCACATTTTCTGAAACATATCTGAAACAAGATTATAAATGATATTTAAGAGCTCCTTGAAATCTCTAGGAACTACTTTGTCATTTCTTTGGTGAGTTTCCTTCATTCAGAGGTAGACTATAAGCTATAAAACAATAATAACACCAATAAAGTTTATAAAATGCATGCTTCCATGGGGCTGTTTAAAATAAGTTGCTCACCTCCTAAAATGTGTTTTTACGGAAAAATGTCTTTGTGTTCAAATCAAAACTATTGGCTGGACATGGAATCCATTCATTCCTGCATCCTCTAACCTACTTTTTAATTCCAGATACAATGAAGAATTGAATGAATAGACTCATGGGAGGGAAGGAGTCTATAGAACAAAATGTTCTCTTTCTCTGTTCCAGCCAATTATTATTTACAGTGGCCATTCCCAACTTGATCTGAATACCTTCCAGACTTAGCTCCTAGAATTCCCCTGCAACATGGCCATTGAAGGAAGTTCTAAAAGTTGAGGTCTACATACTTGAAGGGCATCAAGATTGGAAAAGGCTTCTTTGGAGATTAACATGGGTAGAAAGCTGTTGAGTCATGTTAAGTTACATTATGTTATGTATTATTTGCTGCCTAAGATCACCCTACTGCAGGCCTGTCAAACTGGTGGCCCCTAGGCCGGATATGTCACGCACAGGCCATGCCCATCCCAGCTCCACAAAGGCAAAAAACATCACAATATGTGATGATACATCACGTGATACAATCGGGTTTGACACCAGTGCCCGATTGCCTTTCATGGATAAGGTGAGACTAGAATTTATGGTCTCCAGTTCTTTAGCCTGGTGCCTTAATTGCTGATCCTTCAAATATTACTGGTGATGTCCCTTAATGGGCAGCAACACTTGAAATAGAAGTCAAACCACAGTTAAATTACCCCATAAGCTACTTAACCTATTAGGTATCTGCCAAAGATTAAGTTCCAGGCTAAATCACAATCATCACTGCAACTAGCCTTGCCTGTTCCCAAGTTGGGCTGTTGGGGGATAGTGGCAGCATTTGATGGGAACCAGTTTCATGCTTGGTGTCAACTTTCTTATACCATGAATATTTGCTTCAGATAAATATTCAATCCTAACAATTATATGGATTATTTATATTCAGGACATTTAATGTGGAGGGAAACTGACACAAGTTGAAGCTCAAACTACTTCAACTCCCATGCTTAAATACTCGGGGAGATGGTTGGGCTGTTGGAAGTGGCAGTAGTGTTAAGTAAGCAATAGGTAGGTTTGTAGGACTACACAAAGCATAGCTGCCAAATGCTAGTAGTAAAAGCCACAAATTTAGTAATCAATATGTGAAGGGCAATCATGTCTACAGTAACACATTCACATAGTTAGCCCATTTCTATAAGAACTGGAATGGAATTGTTTTTGCATAAAATGCAGGACCTTTTCCAACTGGCATGTTCTTTCTCTCGACTTGGCTTGGAGAAAAAGAAAATAAAAGCTATAAAATGCAGCAAAATGAATCAGGAATCGCCATGAATTATTTCCTTTCTTCCATGTTGCTATATTGATGGACAGTTATAAAAATCACCCTGCATGTCATTTGAGATCTGCTATCAATCAACAGATTAGGCTAAATTTCTGAAGGAGTATCTATCAATGTCCTTCAACATATAGTTTGCTGCATGTCTCCAGTAAGCGTATATTAGTTGCTGGAGACCTTGGTCAGGAAAGCTAACTTCTTCACTGCCAGGTAGGCTTATTTTCAGGAAGCTTAAATTTTTCTTTTGAATTTCTCACATTGGTGTTTTTGTATTTTCTTTATTTTTGGAGGTGGTAGAGGAGGCTGAGATGGTCTTACTGTATTCTGTTACACAACGTTCTATTGCTCTGAAACTAAGAAACCCAATGAAAGGATGTCCTTTCTTGAGATTTAAATAATGAAGGCAGGAACTGTCAGAAAATGGATTTTATAGTGAAATCCATATACATCAGGGATGTCAAACTGGCAGCCCGCATGCCAGATGCATCACACAGGCCATGGCCACCCCAGATCCATGAATGGGAAAAATGTCATGGAATGTCACGTGATGGCAATGTGACGCAGTTTACACCTGTGATATACATAATCGGACATCTCATTGCTAAGTAGGTGCAGGCACACCACAGCCTATGAATAAGAAATTCATCTTCGTCTTGAAAAAATAAATCAAAAAAACTTTGTTCTCTTTTTATCAAACTGAATATGAATAAGTAGGAAAACATATAACAAAAATGATCTGCCTAGCACTATCTTTACTAGTAACGGAGACAGATATTGTTGCTGCTTTTTCCTTCCAAGATTTTTTTCCCTTAATTTAGCCTACAGCCATGGCATTTTTCTGGCAATTTCCCATCAATGTATGTACTAACCAGATCTGGCACTCCTTAGCCTTCTTCAAAGGGCAGCCGAGAGCAACAATGTGCTACCACCTGCTATAAGTCAACAATGGGACAGTGTGGGATATTAATATCAGGCTAACTGGATCTAGTCTCTTAGCATTGCTTAGTTCTGAACCAAGGAACCCTCTAAGGTTTTGTGATAGAGAAGGCCTAAGAGAAGAAATCTTGCTGGAACCTCCTTCAGTGTGGAGCCAACCGTGATCAAAATGGCTGCTGTTGAACATTAGTGCAATTCAGGCTCTGTGGCTCAATGTCAGAGCATCTAGTTTCTCTACAAATGTTCTGGACATCTCTGGGGTGGCTGGAAAATCCCCACTCACAACCCAGGAAGGCTGCTGCCAGTGAGTGGTTCAATATAAAGTAGGCTTCAGGACTCCAGAATGACAATTCACCCTATCCTCTGATGGAGCATGGTGCCATGCAGATGCAAAAATGCACTTGCCTGTGCATACACATTGTATGAGTGCATATAGAAAATTCACATAAAAATACGAACACCCACGAACAGCATATCTACGCCCTCCCTCCCCCCTCCAATCTCCTAGCCATTCAAATCTTAGCCTAATTCTTTCTACTCCTTTCCCCTTAGGTGCTGAAGCCAGGTCAGGAAGCAGTCAGCTTAGAGTAAACAGATTAATTCTATCTTCTTTTTTTTATATTTTAAAAGCTCTTATTATTCTCAAAAGGCAGGGAGAAAATAATGACCTGTATTTTCATTAGGACGGCCAGTTCCACTGGGCTTCAGGAACAGAGCCAAGAAAGCACAAATGTCAAAATATTTGGTGCAAAAGATGAAAATCCTAAGCAGGGCATTTCAGAGGAACGCAGGCTTGTCAAAGCATGCTGTCAGGCTCGCTGCAAATTTTTCAGTTCCAATTATGATTATTGAGGGGTGTATTTTTTTCCCAAATTCTGTTTTGCTGTACTGTTTTGCAGCACCCTTCAGAAGAAGCAGGAAGTGTGGGAATCGTCTGGATGATCTGATCTGAAGCCACTTTTATCACCTGTTTTGGAAAAGGATATAAAGCAGTGTCTCCTGCCTCTCCCCACTTCCCCCAGAACTGAAAATCAGAGCTATCAGAGCTCTCCTGTCAATCAAGTGTCAGTAGTACGACCTGGCATGCTGAATGCAGGACATTGGCCTATCTCCATTTCCTATTGCCTCCTTCACATATTATCATTCTGGATCAGCATGAGGGACAATCAACAGCATATTTTTTTTCAATTTTAAAAGAAAGAATATTAATCAAAGCAGAAGTTAAAAGGCCAGAGTGAGATATTTAGTTTTGGCAAAGTCTCACCAGATTAAAATGCAATCTGGACACAGAGAGGCAAATTTCAAGTTATTTGATAGAGCAGACTTTTCATCAGATCTTCAGAAGATCAGGGAGTAAACATTTTAATTGATTTCTTAGGTCAATTTTTTATTCATTGATTTCAGTACTACCCAACTCCAAAATGAAGCTGAGTTGCTCACAATATAAAAAGCACAACACCCATGGATACTAAAAATACAATAAAATTGTATTTTTACTAAATTTACTTATAATGAATAAGGCTGTAGGTAAGGAGAACCTACCGCAGGGGTGAAATCCAGCAGGTTCTGACAAGGTCTGGAGAACCGATAGCAGGAATTTTGAGCAGTTGGGAGAACCGGTAGCGGAAATTTTGAATAGTTTGGAGAACCGGCAAATACCACCTCTGGCTGGCCCCAGAGTGGGGTGGGAATGGAG
>JANHFK010005817.1:27085-37182 GCA_036250565.1 Sibynophis collaris
AATAAGCATATTATTAAGAATTTTATTACTGTGTAGATGCCTATTATTTTTTAACCCTTGAATTATATCTCTGAGTGAATTATGACCATTTTTAACGCTTACAACCATTGCAGTATCCCCACAGTCACTCGATGAAAATTAGGATGCTTGACAACTGATTCATATTTATGACGGCTGCAATGTCTCGGGGTCATGTGATCACCTTTTGCAACCTTCTAGCAAATAAAATCCACGGGGAAGCCAGATTCATTAAACAACTATGTTATAAGTGCAGTGATTCACTTAACAACTGTGGGAAGGAAGGTCATAAAATGGAGCAAAATTCATTTAACAACTGTCTTAGCAACTTAGCAACAGAAATTTTGGGCTCAATTGTGATCCTAAGCCGAGGACTACCTGTACTGTTACTATCCAACTAGCTCATCTTAAATAGTTTCAGGAACAGGACTAGTTAGGAGCAATACCCTAAGTAAACTGCTAATTCTAAAAGTCTCTTCTAAACAAAGTGTTATATAGCCAGGGGTGAAATCTACTTACCTTCCCTACCAGTTTGGAAGTGCACACGCGCCATTGGCACATCCGATTTTTGACCCCCTGCGCATGCACAGAAGGCTTTGCACATGAGCAGAAGGTTAAAAACCAGGAAGTAATGACATCCGGGTGGGTGGGTGGAGCCTCGTGCTACCGCTGCAACCAGTTCGCCAAACCATGTGCCGCCGCCGCCTACCGGCACGCATGAGCCAAACAAAACCAGCAGGATTTCACCACTCGTATACAGCAGTGAAGACGCTCTTACAAGTTTGGTAGCCAGATCATTTGTTGGGAGTGTCAGATTTTAGAATCTGAAGTTGTGGTGCTTGATTCTAATCTGTCAGGTGCAAAGGATCGAGACCATACGTTAGGTTGCAGTTCAGAAGATTGCTGAAGTCTATACATAAGAACCTAGTCAACTAAAATTCAACCCTGACTAGGCGCTAGATAAGGGTCAATGGAATTCAGAGTCATTAAAGACATTGGAACGCTTATGTTAACATAATGATTCTAAGCTGATGACACACTTAAGTCTGCCTCCAGTTCTGCCTGTTCTTTTCCTATATCTCTGTGCTACATCTCCAGAGACAAGCCTGCTTGATGCCCCCCTCAGCCCTGGTTCTGTTTCAGATAAAAATCTATCAAAGGTATACAAATAATTCCACTCTGTGAGCAGAGCTTTTGAATAAGGAAATATTGACCCAAAATGCAAAAGATCTTAAGAGGGTATAAGAGCAGACAGAAATCAGAGCAAGAGACACATGATCAATTTTTTTTAAAAAAAGAAGCTCTTTGCAGAAGAGTGGGTGAAAATCTGCATAGTGAGAAAGCGGACATGAAAAATCTCCACCATTTTGCCATAAATCTTCCTTGCCAAATGAACACTGTAATCCATTCTCATTAAGAAACCAGTCATTCTAATTTTTCATTTGTAGAGCAGGGGACGGGAAAAGTGGAAAGCCCAGATGCTTGGCACCAATGGTTTCTTTCATTCAAAACCATCCTGACACATGTGGGAAGAAATAGTGTATTTCTGCAAAACAAATTACTTTAATGCACCAGCTCTGGGTACGTTCCAAAAATAACATTAATGTTTTTTAGATGGTGTTGCCTTGAAATCAAACCAGCACTTCTCAAAGAAAGAAAGAAAGAAAGAAAGGAAGAAAAAACCTTCCTAAGGGAGGTCAGCCAACCGAAGAACCCTTCAAGGAATTGTATACTTTACACCATCTATTTCTCCTGTGCACATTATATTCTAGGGAAGGCATCCCAACTATTGTTGAGTCAGATCTATTTCCACTGGTGAGAGATCATGATCTATATACTCACAGGATGAACAACAGAGAACAAATCCAAACCAACCTGCTTGTTAACAGTTTTAGATGTGTTCACCTTAGAAGGTTTATTATACTCCAGGGGATTTCCCACTTCATGCCCTTAGAGATTGAGGACAGGCTGTCCTCGACTTATGACCACAATTGAGCCCAACTTTTCTGTCATTATGTGAGACTTTTAAGTGAGCTTCGCCCCATTTTATGACTTTTCTTGCCACAGTTGTTAAGTGAATCATGGTTGTTAAGTGAATCTGGCTCCTCCATCTGACTTTGCTGGTTGGAAGGTCACAAAAGGGGATCACATGATCCCAGGGCACTGCAATGGTCATAAATATGAGCCAATTGCCAAATGCCCGAATTTTGATCATGTGACCGTTAGGGTTACAGCAATGATTGTAAGTGTGAAAAATGGTGATAACTTTTCCCCCCCAGTACTGCTGTAACTTTGAATGGTCATTAAATGAAATGTTGTAAGTCGAGGACTACCTGTATTTCTTAGTGCAAACTAAATCCAGCAAGGAACTTTAGAAGGTGGCAGATCTCAAAATACTAAGCAGGGCCAGACCAATTTAGCTTGGGGTTGGAAAACTCACCAGAAATCCTTCTATTCCCCACCATCCAGTCAGAACTGAAGAAGCTTCTTGGATGAGAAGTGAAATGTCTTCAAAGAAAAACAAGAAAGTCCAGTTGCCTCTTGAAAAAAGCACCTTTGGGGCAATAGTGACGTGAATGACTAAGAATCTTCACAGACACCAGAAAATACCACAGTGCTAGAGTGGCAAATAATTTATCCAGAGACCCTAAGACTGAATGCAACATGTAAAATCCAAAAGTTATTGTATGGTATTTTCTATTATCATTAACAGGACACATGCATGACTATATTAATTCATATTAATTTTAAATGGGAATGAAATAAAACAAATTATAGCTTTTGTCTTGGCCTTATCTACTTTTAAAAAAAATCTCCCGGCTGTTGCTTGAAGGCCAAGTAAAGCCTAAGCACAAAGTTATTTACCCCTGTTTTTTTACATAAAATTGTGCTGTACAGCTTTGCTTGTGGTCCATTATATTTGTGGGGATTTCTGGTGTAAATATCTGAATAACCTACATGGAGGAGACCTTTGATTCTGTCTTATGATTCTGCATGAACTTAAAATAGAAGTGTGAAAAGGAAAAGCCTTCCCCAAATCCCAGCTGAGGACAGCCTCTGCAACTGGGAGTAAAAAGATAGTACTGTAAGTGCTACATCAGGGATGTCCAACCTTGACAACTTTTAAGACTTGTGGACTTCAACTCCTGAGGGCTGGCTGGGGAATTCTGGCTGGGAAGTTACCAAGGTTTGACACCCCTGTGCTAAATCATCCTCTTATGAAGGAAGAACGTAGGAGAGCAGTCAAGAGATTTCTGGTTATGGACTTATAACAGGCCTTAGACAGGAAGAAAGGTACTGAGATTGGATGGATGCCCAATTTCCAAGGTGATGTGGTCGCAAACAATGTCATTTGTGGGAAGTTGAGAAACTACTAGGATTAAGGGCAGTTTACAGTGTCTATTTTAGAAAACTAAACAAGTGAAACCTTGAGTACTTGAAATCATGTTGTCTAGCCTTTCCATTAATTGATTAAAGAGCCCATTTCAAGAAATGCACATTTCTTTTGTTATTTGGTGTACAAGAACAAGAACACATCACAGTCTTTCACGCAACTATTCAAATACTGATCCATATTTCTTCTTGATGAATTATAATTTTAGGAATACAACTATCCAAAACTTTTGCATCTTCAACTTTTAAGATTTGGCTTATGAATACATCCACTGCTATTTGTTAAGTATGGATTATGGCTGGTCAACAAATCATGAATAAAGCAAAAATGTGGTTTAGTGCAATATATAAACTCAGCGCCTCTAACTTGGTGTTCAAATTCTTCCTAGAGGGCCTTAATGATTCACTCACTTAACTCACTGCCTTATCTTTAACAGAAAGATAGCTAATTTGTGCATTTAATAAGCCTCCACAAGTACCAAAGTGTGCCTTTTTCTCATGGGCAACAACCTCACACCCTGAATTTGCATAATATGTGAATGCCTTTTAATTTCCCTACTGGTGGAATGTAATCTGGATTCCCAGGAGGGAAGGACTGTTTTCCAAAGGGTAAAGAGGCAGAAGAGCTTGGGAAGTTTAGTTAGCAGGAAGAGAATTAAACTGGCTCCTCCCTAGCAATTTCCAGTTTATCTATAGTTATGTACAGTATATGGTTGCTTTAACCTGGCAAGATTCTGTCTATAGATAAAAGAGCAAACTACTAAAGGAAACTACTAAAAAGGAACGTGTGTTGTTCTTGGTTTTCGGGGCCTGGCATCCTTCAGCCGCTGTTTCCGCTCAACATGATGCCAATTCTAGGCTGCCATTCTTCTTGTACCAATTATGCAAAATTGCTGTATGACGTGGCAATGAGCATGTGTGTTGCTAAAAATCCACAAGGTTATTGTCCAATTTCCAGCCTACTACCAGAACCATGGGAAATACTTCTTTGCTTATTCTATCCCACTGCAATAGAGTTGTCCGTCAACTGACCAAGGGAGTGTCAACCTGTTTCCCATGAGATTCACCGAGTACAGGTTCTGTTGGAAAATTTCCCTTTAACCATTTGTGGTTTTATTCTAGTTCCTCTTTGAGCTTTACCTTTGGCGTGTTCCGTCTTTGCAGATTTCTGAGGGTTAATGGGTTTTCCTTCCTTGTCACTCGTCCTGCTCCATTTACACCTCTAACGATTTCGGCTTTGTATCCCTGTAACGAGCTGCGCATTAATCTCTTCTTTCAGCACATTGCAACTAGCCAGAATTGTAGATCCTAGCCAGATTTGCTTTATTATACAGAAATGCCCACAATTTCTTCCTGTCACCACATCCTTTGAGCTATTCAACTCAACCAATCAATTCATTCTGGGTTGTTTTTCTCTGATGTACTATTTTAAGTTCTCTAATGCAACCCTCCCTGCCCCCCCAATGATGCAGTAGCCTATTCTGATCTGTGCAAGAGCTAGGGAGGGGAACAATAAAAGAGACCTTTCTTTCTTCTGTAGCCAAGATGTGTCTAAAGACCTCCATTAATTTATTCCGAATTTGTGATAGTGTTTGCACTTTCGCTATTTGCCCCTAGCTGATCTTGCAAGACAGTTCAGAAACAGCAGTTTTATTTATTCAGTCTTTATGTGGATTTTGTTTATATTCATGTGTGCAAAAGGGTTTGAGTGCCTCTTAGTATCGAGGTAGACTTGCAACCCAAGACTGCAAATAATATTTATTTGTTTATTTATATGCTGTTCATCTTCCCTACAAGGTGACTCCGGGCGGTAGTTCCCAATCCTATATTTTTGCAGCCCCCAATTAGAGCTGGATAGAAATCCAGTTTAGAAAGACAAAATGTGATTTAAGAACAATCCAGGTAGTGTACGACTTATGACTGTAATTGATCATAATTCAAGATAGATGTAAAATGGGTCAACTGACTCGATTTTACAACCTTTTGTGGGATGGTTGTTAAGCAAACCAATGTTTCGCTATGGACATGGTTTTGATGAAAACCAGATGTAAATGCCAGTTTCAGCAAAACAGTCATGAAAACAATCACATGACCACAGAATGCTGCCAATTATCATAAATCTGGCAGTGCCCAAATTTTGGTCATGTGACTGTGGGAGGGGCCTGATCATCAGAACTTGGAATCCAACTTGTAAATAACACCAAGTAGATCAGTTGTAATTTTGAACAGTCACTAAACAACCCATCGTAAATCGAGGACCACCTGAACATATTGTATTATGCACTGCAAGACCTTTCCCCCCAGTTTCATGGCTACCCTCCAGTGGTGGGTTCCTATCAGTTCACTCCAGATCCTGCGAACTGGTAATAGCGGCTGTGGGAGGCTCCGCCCACCCTCTCAGACGTCATCACGGAAGCTCTGCACATGCCCAGAAGCTTCTGGGCATGTGCAGAAACGTCGCGCGTGAGCGAAGTGCATGGACACACTCCCGTTACAAACTGGTAGCGAAGGTAAGTGGAACCCACCACTACTACCCTCTAATCACACACTTGTTCCCACACTGACTTTGCTCATCGGAAGTTGCCTGGGAAAGTTGCAAATGGTGATCACATGACCCCGTGACACTGCAACCATTTTGAATACATGCTGGTTGCCAAGAGGGTGAATTTTGATCATGTGATTATGAGGAATGCTCCAATGGCTGGAAGTGTGAGGACTTTTTTCAGTACTGCTGTATTTTTGGATGCTTCCAAAATGTATGGTTGTAAGTTGAGGACTACCTGTATATAAGGAATCATGATGACCAACTGTTTTTTACTACATCCTATAGCAGTGATGGCGAACCTATGGCACGAGTGCCAAAGGTGGCACGTGGAGCCATTCCAGTGGGCACACGAGCTTTGCCCTAGCTCAGCTGCAGTGTGCATGCACACATCGGCCAGCTGATTTTCGGGCCTTCTGGGCCCACTGGAAGTTGGGAAACAGGCTGTTTCCGGCCTCTGGAGGGCCTCCAGGGGGTTGCGGAAGGCCCGTTTTTTGCTCTCCCCAGGCTCCAGAGGCTTTCTAAAAGCCTGGGGAGGGTGAAAATGGCCTTCCCTACCTCCTGGAGTCCCTCTGGAGGCCATAAATGGCTGGGGGCTGGCACATTGAATTATGGGTGTGGGCACGCGTGCACACGAGCCACCCACATTCCTCCCATTTTTGGCACGCGATGGCAAAAAGGTTAGCCATCACTGACCTATTGTGTCCTTCCCAAGGCCCTGGATTGGCCAGATGATGTCATTTGATGGTATTAAAGGGATTGTGGTAGAATGTAAGCTGTTCCCAGTAAAGCTGACTTTTGCAATTATCTGGTGGTGATTTTGTCAATGCCAATGGTGTTTAAATGGTGCTGCAGTTGTTTTGGGATTGCACCCGGGGCACCTATTGCAATTGCTATTATCCTTGCTTTCTTTTGCCACAGTTGTTATCATTATTGTTAATAATAATAACTTCATATTTTCTTTTATACTTGTTTATTATTAAAACCATATTTCATACTGTTGGGTTTCAGAAAAATGTACAATTTAAAATTTTAACACAATGGAACTATTAAATATCAATCAATAAATAATAAAGTTGTGGGACTAAACTTTCTTATCCAGTGCTAAAAAGATTGCATTATAGGGCCCTGACAACATACTATAATTGAGTTGTCAAAGCTGATTTTTTTTCTTTGTATATTTACACATTTAATCTTTTCTATTAAGAATACTTACTAATGTCTCAAAGGAAAATCTTAAACATATAGAACCAGTTCACACTATGCTAACCTGGCATCTTCAACTTTATTGACTTATAACTTCTATAATTGAAATTGCACCCTCTGAATCACAGGAACTAGAAACATCAACTGTACTATGCTTATACAAAAGGAATATGACGCTGAATTTTAGATGACCCCAAATGCTAGAGTTAGCAGAATTATCAGCAGATAAAAATCCTGTGCAGTGCCCAATTTTATCACCATTCTATTTAGGGTTGCTGAAACCAACAATTAGACATTGTTATGTGCCTGCGACTTGTATATATTCCCACTAGAATCCACACCCCAAAAAGCATGGGGGAGGAAAGAAAAAGCATAGAATTATATGGGATTATAAACTGACAGGAGAAATGTTTACTTTGATTTATAACATAGGAGTCCAAGAAGTACTAAAGAAGAATAAGAAGATTGCAGGTAAATCTGAATTAATTATTTATATATCCACAGTATAAAATGTAAGGCAGATAATTTATCTCTGAACTGAGATTATCAGGAAATGAGTCTAATGCAAATAGTCAAAGTTAGAGGTGAACTGAAGATTTACTGACAAATTGAAAAATAATCATTGGATTCCAGTGATATCCACTTGAGAATTTCAAAAAGAAATGTTTTATACATTTCTAAGATTGGCTGGTTTTGCCAAAGATTCTGGAAATGGCTAATGCCAATGCATAAAAAGGAATTGAATAAATTGTGTAGATTGTATACTGTGGAAAGCATTATTAAAGATAAAATTATCAGACTTATTATGTTTCTACAAAATTAGCATTTATTTATTAGAAGCCTTTAAAAATATCAGCAAATATATGTGTAGGGATGATGAAGCCCACAAAGACAACTTGTTAATGACCAAACTTAAACCATTGTATATTAAACATTTTAAACAAATTTCAAGAGGCTCTGCTCTAGAAATACTTTAGGAACATGGAAGCACCTTACCTTGCTTCCATTTTCTTTTGCCTCTTGCTCCAACTTAAGATCAGATGCTAGTGTGTTCTTGTACTTGCTCTTTCCGTCACTGTTTGGGTCATCTAACCTGTATTCTGAAGTAAGCTGAGCAGAAAAGGGGCTGTCACTCAGGTTCAGAGGCTGTTCATCTAACTCCAGAGTTGTTTTACCATTACTATTGGCTTCTGCAACTTCCCTGCAGTGTGTTCCACCTGAAGTGTTGGAACTGCGTCCTGCAGTCTCATTGCCATTAAAACTCTCTGCAGCTGAATCATCTACAAAAAACATGAAATTACAGTGCTTAGTGCCATGCCATGAACGTTGTATTCAAATAAATATACCAATTTCTTCTTGCACAGAATTACTTTGCTTGTTTTTTCATCTGCACTATAGCCAGGATCTTATGCATGTAGTATAAAATTATTTATTTATATATATTATGGCACTTGATAAGCTAAATCCAGAATAATGATTTTATGGGGAGTTCCTAAAATTAATAATTTTAATGTGTGTGAAATAATAACACCTGCCTTCACTGAGTCACACTGCAGTCACATTATCAATAGCATATATATTACTAATAATTTATTTATTGCCTAATTAATTTATTATTGCAGGAAAAAAATAAACAAAATGTCCATATCAGTGAGGTTAGTTTCCCTTTATTGTTAAAACAATATTAAGTAACTTAAAATGTATATCTTACTACATTGTGCACGACATAAAATTGCAGAGCAATATATTATGTTTATTAATGTTGCTTATAATACTTTAAACATGCTTTTATTTGACATTCAGAGACAGTGCCTCCCATATACATTCTGCAGGTTACACATTTTTATACATATACATTGAATTGAATTTGAATTTGAATTTATTTCGATTTCTAGACCGCCCCTCTCCCTTGCGGGACTCGGGGCGGTTTACAGTAAATTTAAAAAACAAAGAGTACAAAATATAAAAGCATATTAAAAACGAATTAAATAAACTGTAAAACCCCTTAAAAAACCCCATATTTAAAATCCCTAATAATTACCTATTAAAATCCCCATAATTCTATCCCAAGCGAAGTGGATCCGAGAGATTTCTTATAATGTTAGCCGAGGCCTGCCGATCGAAATAGATGGGTTTTCAGAGCCCGGCGGAAGAGGCGTAGAGACATATGGAATCAAAGTTGTCCTTCTGTCTTTACCCAACTAAGAATTCAGCAACAGCAATAAATTTACAGATAGTCCTCAACGTACGACCACAATTGAGCCCTGCTAAGCAAGACATTTGTTCGGTGAGTTTTGCCCATTTTACAATCTTTCTTTGCTATATTTGTTAAGTGAATCACAGCAGTTGTTAAGTTAGGAACACAGCTATTAAGTGAATCTGGCTTCCCACTGACTTTGCTTGTCAGAAGGTTGCAAAAGGGGATCACATGACCCAGAGGCACTGCAAATGTCATAAATATGAGTCAGTTGCCAAGTGTCTGAATTGAGTGCTCATGTGACCATGGGGTGCTGCAACAGTCGTAAGTGTGAAAAACGGTCATAAATCCTTTTTTTCAGTGCCAGTGTAACTTTGAATGGTCACTCAATGAACTGTTACAGTCATTAAATGAATTGTGTTACCTATACTCTGTACAGGTAATACTGTAATTAGCACTCAGCTCCCCCCCCCCCAAAAAAGAGGATAACATTTTGGAACAATTTGGTAGCTTTAAACAGCATTTCGTAATTTGGTTGTACTTGTCTGAAAAGGGGCTGCAAGAGTTTTCAGACTTTTAGAATCATCTGAGTTATTGGAACAAGAGCCTTGGTAGTACAGTGGTCTAAACACCCTGTTATTAACACCAGCTGCCTGCAATTACCGCAGATTCGAATCTCACCAGGCTCAAGGTTGACTCAGCCTTCCATCCTTTCTAAGGTAGGTAAATTGAGGACCCAGT
>JANHFK010005817.1:138279-150329 GCA_036250565.1 Sibynophis collaris
GAATGTAAGGAAGCAGGGAGGGAAACAGAGGGGATGGAAGCCCAGTTGTGCTTTGTAAGTAGCTCCAGCCAGCCAAGGTCATTAACGATATGCAGAGCTGGAAACGGAGTACCGGTTTCCTGAACAATATACAAGCACCTGATTGGACATTTGCAGATAACTGGAGAGTAGCTGTGGGAGGGGGCGAGAGGGAACTTTCCTTTGTGTTGTTTGCACGGGAAAACTTCAGATTCGGCTTACGCTACTTCTGTAACCATTTCAGCTTCAGTAAAATATACTCTTGGCAAAACAAATGGCCAGGAGTCTTTCTTTGCTAGATGACTTGAGTGGGACGGTTGACAGATCAGATTGATTAGATTAGATTAGTATAAAATCTATGTCAAGACCTGCATACATTTTACAAGTGTTAATCAAGGATTCTTTTATGAGAGCCAGAATGATGTAAGAACGCCGAGAGCTTTCTTGCAGAAACCGATTCTAGTACCGGTGTGCTCAAAATTATTTCAAACCACACATGAATGAAAATCCATTTGCAGATACTGCCATCCCCAACTTCTCAAATGTTATGACTCAATTTGCAATTAAAATCATGTCCATTGTGCACATTAGACACACACACACACACACACACACACACACACCGTACTTCAGATCAAGAGCACACAAGGAGAACGGTGTGCCCAATGTGCATATAAAATATATATCAGAAATACAAAAATATTATATTTCGAAATATTATATTTCGAAATATCATATTTCTGCTCCCACTGCCACGTGGTTGGTGTCTGCTTGGATAACGAAGAGTTGTTCAGGGCTTGGTGTTTGTCTGCCAGTTTCTTATAGGTTTGCACCACTTTAGCTAGCGTTTTCTTGACGTTCTCCCAGGTTGCTTTCAGCGTTGACATCCAGTCTGTTAAGCTGACTGAGGAGCGGGGTGGGGGAATCCCTTGGATGCTCTCACATTGGGACGAAGTCCATGCCACTCACTACTTTGAACGGAGTTAGTCCCGTGCTACTGTGAACAGCGAAAGGCAGCAGGTCTGCCCAATTGGACTGCTGATAGTTCATGTAACTATCGTAAATGCATTTCATGCAAATAGATTTGGGAGTGGGGGGATGAAACTGGCGGGGAAATGGGACGAGACAAATTTAAGCTTGAAAAATAAGAATTGGGGTAAAAATTAGGGTTCCCTAATCGTGGGGTGCATCTCTGAGAAGGACCCAGCATTTTCCATCTTGAAAGCTTTGTAGAATTGAAGTGTGATAACCGTCTTGTTTAGCCTGGATGTTGACCCTTCCTTTCTATTATGTCTCCGTGATGCTTCAATGAGTTTTTAAAGCAGGCTTGTAGTCTCAATCAAGAGAAGTTATATATAGTGGTCAGCTGCCCTGTACAGCAACCAAGACTGGGCCCTTTTCTTGTTAAGACTTAATTTGTGCTCTGCACTATTTCAGTGGAATTCCCCCTCAATAACATATTTATCCAAATCAATGCCTTTCCTTCCGCACCCAGCCTTGCTGCTTCAGTGAGGTTAACTTGAGAGTAGGGTCTAAATTGAAAGCGACACTAATTGCATTCTGTTCCACTTACTGGGATAAAGTAATCAGCTCGTTAGGTCTTTGGCCTGTCAGAGAGTATGTTCTTTCCACTCCATCTGCGTTCATTTGGCTTCCTCTGGCAATTTCAATTCAGCCCAATATCAGAAACTTTTCCTGCCCCCTCACATGAGACACATTAGCTACATTCCCTGCAATCTCAGCTAGCCATTCCCTCAATGGGTCATTGCTCTGTGGTGTAATCTCTCTCTCTTTCTCTCTTGACCCTCGTGTGTGTCCCCTGTCAGCCTGGAAGGGGAGATTTCCGTCATTTGTCAGTCAGATCCATTGTCCGGCAAGCATCTTCCACAATGCCTCTCTCTTTTTAAATTAGAGTCATGAATGTGAGACGATCAGCTACCTAAATGAAATCTAAATAAAGAAAACATCAAAGGTAACAGCTCTAGGGAAATGTGGCTTGACTGGGAGGGATAGACGTACTCATACGGACTTGATTTTATTAGCACACGATGTGATAAGACTGCTTTGTGTGGCATTAGTGAGGCCACATTTGGAATACTGCATCCAGTTCTGGTCACAACACACACAAAATGATGTTGAGACCTAGAAAATGTGCAGACAGCAGCAATAAATATGATAAAAAGTCTGGAAGCTAAATTATATGATGAATGGTTGAGAGAGCTAGGTATGTATGATAACTGTAGCTCCACAGGTGTATAGAGATTCTCAGTCATCCAAGTCATGGTTATCCCCAGCGATGGGTTTCACATTATGTTACTACCGGTTTTCTGCATGCACACATGCACGCTTTGTGTGTGCGCCCACCTGGTTCACACATGCGTCTGCCTTCTGCACATGCACCCGGCCTCAAAAACATGCCTAAATAGGATGGCATAGAGCTGTGATTTCCACTCCCGGTTCGAGTGAACCGCTCCAAACCTGATGAATACAACCTTTGGTTGTCCCAAAGGTGCTTTTTTTCAGGAAGAAACTGGACTTTCTTGTTTTTTCTTTTGAAGCCCCACAGCAAGATAGGCAGCAAATAAATTTAACAAATAATAACTGTCCAATTGTTTTAGGCAGGTCCCCTTATGAAACGATGTCAGGAGAGCAGCTATCATATTGAATATCTGGTTCTTTCCAAAGGCATTGAGACAATATATTAGGTGGGCCCATTGTAAAGGATTATGGTTAGTTTTGCAATATAATAGATTTTATTTTTGGTTTATCTATTTTTAACTTGATGTTAGCCACTTCACGATATGTGAGACAGGCAGCCGTAAAAGTTAATCAACTGATTGCCTAAATTAATTCCATCTGCATAAACTACTATAGGAACCTCCCTTTTGGTAACCTGATAGTTTCAGGCGCTCTAGAATTAGCCCATGAAGCCCAACCAACACAGCCTTGTTATATTCCTAATAACTATATATAAATATATCCTGTGCTTATATATCATTAATGTTCTTTCTTCTGAATCAGATCCAGTGCAATGCTGATTATGGTGCCATCTGATGTTCTTCAATTGGCCAACAGAAGAAAATGTCGGTCTACTCAACATTTGTAGCAAAAATTTGTAGCAAAAATATTGCGGAGACTTGGATGGCCAAAAGGATGCTAGTGTAGAATTCTTGGGTTGCAACATCATGAATCTAAGTTCAGAGACTTTGCAAAACTTTGAGGTTAGATGATACCCTGCTGCTTGTCTGATAGAACACCTTTCTTAATCTTGAGATGCTTCATTATTCTTAGCTAATGAGAAACTGAGAGGTTTTTCTTGAGAACTGTAATTTTTTTCCCTGTCACCATAACTGGCAAATGTAAAGGAAAGGGGAAACATGGTCTCCACATAAAAATGAAGAAAGAAACCACTTTCTATAAAATTTCTAAGCAACAGGACAATTATTTTTTAATCCTCTGTCATGTATATTTCTCTTTATGTCTAGTGAATAGATTGTGTCTCCTGTTTAAAAACCAAATTAAAGGATTAATAAAAGGGCTTTCTTGTTAGTTATATCTAGGGCTGAATTAAAGTAATTCATATTTGCGAACCGGTAACGAAGGTAAGTGAATACCACCCCTAATCTGAACCCACTGTTTACTTTACTGCTGATATCTGTACTAGGTGAAGGAATTCTAGGACTGGTCCCCCAATATGATTTCTCTTTACACAAGTATAAATACTACATGGCAGGTCATGGCAGGTAACTAACAGTAAGAAGTGAATTAAGTTTTTGCAATCTGGAATTAGATTTATTTTTAATTTCAGTGTTGCACCCCAATTTGGTGGGTTTGCCCTTAAAATTGTGGAGAGGGCATATTTTCTATATTAATTTCCTTCCCACACTACTTATTTAGATTCCTACAAGAACTATTGGTAACTCTTTCCCATCACAGAAAAGAATAAAAATCCACTCACTCCTTGTAGTACCAACAAAAGTTATTACGTGAATTATTATCGGGTTCGCCTTTATAATGCTCAGCACTAAATGTACTAAATGTTGAGTTGCTAATAGAAACCCATTCTCCAGCTTTACAGCAACGTATTAAGATGTTCCGTTGCTCTTCTCCATCACAATGCTTTTACATGGTTTTATTGTATCATTTTGACCTTGTATCACAAAGCGTGACAGCTTCCTTTTGTTTTATAATTGAAGTACATCATTGCATTGAAATCCAACCTGAACTTATGAAAGTCTCTTTGTTTTCGGCTCTTCTTTCTTCTCTTAACCCGTTGTTCTTTATGCTTTTCTGGTACCAGGACTACGGATCTATAGTATTATATTTCTATTGGTGCATCAAGGGAATGAGCAACTTCCTCTCTTGCCACCACAACTGTAGTCATAAGGTGACCAGCTTTTTGACAATGAAAAGGAGGACACAAATAAATTGAAGAAAAAAATGTCGTAAATAAAAGAAACATTTTATTCAGTGTAAACAAAGCCACTTGCGCGCAGCGCATTCTTGCACACGGCACACTCTCTCAAAACAATTGTGCGGGGCGCATGCATCTCATAATTGCATCTTGCCACACTGTACCGAGCCTTGATGAATCGTCATGTCAAAGACAAATACGTCACATCACACGCAACGGATCGGATCGGCATCAATCGAATATGGAAATTTACAGATTAGTCTTCAAATATCGAAAAGGAGGAAATGTAGGAGGACACTTTTCGAGAGAGGACAGGACTTACAAAAGAAAGACTGTCCTCCCTAAAGGAGGACGATTGGTCACCTTAGCAATGCATATCCTATACACAAAACCTGTTATATCTTCCTCTCAGCAAAAGCAAAATAAACAAATATGATACCATGTTTTCCCGAAAATACAACCTACTCAGAAAGTAAGTCCTAGCTTGATTTTTATGTGCACCCGATATAAACCCTACCCTCAAAATAAGCCCTAATTAAGATCCCGTCCACTCCAGGGTACACTGGTAAAAATTAAGCTAGGGTGGGAATGGAGGGTGGTGGAGCTGCCCTACTATTAACCTTCTGACAGTTGCAGCCAGGTCTCACACATCTCAGCCCATTTCTTCTGTAGCTGGCAAGGTTTTCCCGAAGGCTTCTTTACCCAATAACGGAGCTCTGGATCGATCTGGTGATCTGTTATCTGCTGCAGAGGCCTTCAGGAAAACCTTGTTGGACAAAAAAGTTCCTGAAAGCCTCTGATAGCGAAAAAGAGGCCAGGGGCGACGCCCTCTCCCCCCAAAATAAGACCTGGTGCCTTTTTTGGTAACGAAAAAAAAAAAGACAGGGTCTTATTTTCAGGGAAACAGGAGTAGTAGGCAATATCTACTTTGTACCATACAAACAATGGAAGATATAATCTGTATAAATGAATCTTGAATCAATGTAAATAGGTTTTATTGAGTTTGGAGTTTATTTATTATAACCAATACTGTGTTCATCAGCCAGGAATATACAGGTGGAAGTAAAAACTGAGCTGTGCTTTTCTTGGGCCTTGATGACCTGCTAGCATTTTTTCCAAGGGCATTCCACCCTTAGTTAAGTGCACTCTGAAATATAATATGCTATTTTTGTATGCCACAGTATCTATAATTTATTATTTTGACCCAGAAACATTCTGTTTTATTGTGAAACTGAACAAGTTATACTGTGATACACTGGGTCACTGAGCACAAATTCATTCAGCTTCATCTCAGGAGTATTCCATATGATGTAGTATGTTAGTTGTTACTTCTGTAAAAGTGGAACTCACACATCTCAGCATAAACACATGAAGTCCCAGGACACATCTATGGTAGCACTTCCTTTCATGCATCACGCAAAGCCAAACTGAACTGAAGAAAGTTTTGGATGAGAAGCAAAACATCTTCAAGGAAAAACAAAGTCCAGTTGCCTTTTGGAAAAGCATCTTGGGTACAACCATGACCTTAATGACTGATAGTCACAAAGCCAAAGTTAAACATATTTATGACGGTTGCAATGTCCTGGGACAATAGTATCACTTTTTGTGACCTTCTGACAAGCAAAGTCAATGGGGAGGCCAGATTCACTTAACAACTCTTTTACTAACTTAACAACTGCAATGATTCATTTAACAACTGTGGCAAGAAAGGTCGTAGAATGGGGCAAACATTCATTTAACAAATATCTCACTTAGGAACCGAAATTTTGGGATCAATTGTAGTTGTAAGTCAAGGACTATCTGTATATCAGGGCTATACAACTTTTACAGGGAAAAGGTCAGACTAATCAATTAAAAATAATCATGGTCTGCAAAGAAATACCTAGTGGATTGATCAGCTGTTCAGTGCTCAGTGGAGCAATGGCCGTGAGTTTTGGAAGCTCAGAAGCAATGAATTTATTATCTTTTTTAAAATGCCAGCAGGCACAAGTTTGTACAATGGATTGTAAGCAGGCCATGTGTTTTTCAGGCCTGTTCTATATCATGTCAGAATGCAGGACATGGAATAATAGACTTAAGAAGCAAAAAAGTGTATTATGATTGAACATCAGGAGATTTTTACTAAAAAAATAAGATCATTTTAATAGCGAAAGGCTTTCATTCACTAGAAATTTTTAAACAGAATCTGCTTCAAGCAGGACATGTAGATTATGAATCTTTCTCTTCCTCTTCATCTGTTATGGATGCTTCAATGTGAATTTGAAGATTTAAATAGTGCTTGTTAGACTCAGGGACCTTACCGTATTTTCTTGAGTATAAGACACACATTATTTTGGGACACACATTATTTTGGGTGGGGGAAGAAAATAAGAAAAAAACAATTCTGCTTGAGAGGCTCTCTGTTTGGCTGCATTTGAAGTTTCCAAAAGCTCCATTTGCAAAGGAGCTTCTCTTTGCAAAGGCTGCCTCTCAAACGGACCTTTTAGAGGCTGTTTGAGAGGCTCTCTGGGAGGCTGCAAATGCTGCTTCCAAAAGCTCCATTTGAGAGGATGCGTGGAAGCCAAACAGTGGGGGCCGGCGGGACTACATTCGGTGTATAAGACACACCCAAATTTTCACCCTCTTTTAGGGGGGGGGGAACGTGCGTCTTATATGCCGAAAAATACGGTAACCTAATTTTGTGCTTTTTTGTGATTGCCATAAAAATATTGTAGCCCTTGAAAAGGTTGCAGAAAAGAATAAAAAAGTAATTAATCAGCTGAAGCAACACCGTAACAAGGAAAAACTCCATCCAGAGTTACACTGGGATAACACCGGTGGCCAATAAATTTAATAAAAAGGGAACACAGGTGAACATAAGGGATATGACAGTTATAAAGAAAGCCAATCAAGAGATATCAAGAGTAGAACTGAGATTTTTCAATAAAGGTGAACAATGGGAAATTTAGGACAGGATAAAAGAAATGTGTATCACCCCTTGTTATGAATACCTCCAAAACAGCGCCTGCCCTTGGGAACATCTTGGCCCCCAGGTCGAAATTTGCTCCCATCCTTCTGAACTTCTATAAGGACCTGAAGATCTGCCTCTGCCAATTGGTTTGGGGGACCAATGGGAATGTTTCATGCTGGAAGTGGTTGATGGATTAAGAGCAGACACTCTCCCCACACCTCCTAATGCATTTTGCTCCCTTCCTTCCCATCTTTTTAATTTAATCTTTACTGTTATGAAAAATATTTATTCTTTTTGAATTTTACTGGCTTTCATTGTTGTAAGTCACCCAGAGTTGCCTCGAACTGAGATGGGCGGTGAACAAATCTTAAGATTTTCAATATTTACTTGAAGGGGGAAAAAAATACAGGAGGAAGAGGAAATATTTTGCTCAGAGCTCCTTGATGAGTTTCCCAGAAGCATTTTGGCTTGGCACCATGATAACAGAATAATGGCTTAATTGGCAGCACAATGGTAAAGTAAATGTTTCCATGTAGAAAGTTCTAAATCTTCAATTAAAAGTCACAACTGAAGTGCTGTACTCTGGAAACTGGTTTGTCTGCTTGACATACTTCAGAGAAGCACTCATATTCTTAATTTAATGTGCCAATTTCCTGACTTAGGACATAGTCCATCGGCATAGTCTGGTACACACAGGACTGGATGGGCCAACCTTTGATTTGATCAAGCACGCCTATTATGTTCTTACTGGATATTTATGATAAGGGATATTTACTAAGGACACTGTTTTATGAAAACTTGGTTCACTCCATTCACCTATAAAAACATAACTCATGATGTATAATACAGAATGTTTCTCCCAAACTGCTGTGTGTAATACAAAACATTTGACCTTCTATGGTGCCGTAACATAAATCGGAACAATACCAAAAAAAAACCCCAACTCTGTGTTCTTCAGCAACTGATATTTTCTCTCCCACAGAGACAAATTCCTTGATTGCATTAGAAGTGTGGACATCCTAACATCTCATCTTACTTACGTAGAATAGCCACGTAGCAATTCTATTGCCTGTGCCCAGTTCTTTAAAGGCGTCTGGTTCATCTTTCTGTGTTCAAAGACATAGATGGTATTAGGAGTAAGAGAACAATGGCACACAGGGGAAACATTTTAAAATATAATTCTTATATTGGAATGTCTGAAAAGCAAGAAAAACTACAGCAGGGTTTTCTCCTTGAAGTTAAAATGGTTTTATTCAGGTTTTATTTGAATAACTGGGTTACATAGTTAGCCCACAAAATTCTTAAGACACAAAGCATGATTTTGTTATTCCTCTACCTTATATACAAGGGGAAATCTGCAACACTTACTTGTTGAAAACTCTCTTCGTTTTGGAATGGGTAAGAGATCCTATGATCATGAAATTGATCAGCAACTTTTTTTGAAACCTACCCCAACAATGCCAAGATATGTAGTAACATCCTATGCATTTATGTTGTCTTTGTAATAAGTCACTGCAATATAATGGTTCACTTTTTTGCAATCTAAAATTCCAGCCATTTTGAGCCAACACTTTATGAATGCCTGCAACACATTAGGGATGATCTTCTACCAGATGTTGTATCCTATTTTTTCCTATTTTACAAGATGTGATGTGTTTTGGGGAATTCATTATGCAATTGCCTTTAATCTTCTGTTGACATTTTTAAAGCCAGTTCTATTGCTTTTGTGCAACTTGCCAAATTGGTCTGGATGCACAGTGGAGCTTGAAAGATTACTGGTGGTTAAAGTCTACTTTAAAGGTACTACGATTCCAATACTACTTACTTACTTACTTACTGAACAAATTCTTCTCTAAAGCACTTGGGTTTTTCAAAAAGTCACCAAAGAAACAATCTTCAGTTAAACAGAGCAGACATATGCAAATGCCCAGCTTCTACTGTGCTACAGTTCCTACAAAACAAACTTTCCTACATTTAAAATAATTTTTAAAAATCCAGACAAGAAGGGATTGTATGCTGTCCACTAGCTGCTATTCAAGTCAACCAAACAGCTAAATTATACTTGTCAGCTTAACTATGTTCTGCCAATGCAAACAGAATGTCTTTAATCCTAGAATTACAATATAAACCTCTTCGTGCTGGTAAACTTAATTACTTTCATATGCAGATGTTTAAAATAGTTGAAAAATTGCAGTGCTTCCTCCATGCTATTAAGTACTGCAATAGTTTCTTCCCTATGCGCAACTTAAATGGGAGATTTTAATCTTTAAATGGCTCTTTTTATCTTTAAATCCTCTCCAGCAGGAAACTCTTTTCTATGAATAGAAAAGATCTGTCTTTTCTAGGAAAGATCTGTCTTTAGAAGCCCACCTCCAGGGATAGAGAAACATTTGAGTGATGGCTTATTACAGGTAGTCCTTCACTTACAATCATTTGTTCAGTGACTGTTCAAAGTTACAACGGCACTGAAAAAGTAATGTAAGTCTATTTTTCACCCTTACAACTGTTACAGCATTCTCACAGTCACATGATCAAAATTCAGGCGCTTAGAAATTGGCGTGTGTTTATGACAGTTGCAGTATTCCGGGATCATATGCAGAGGTGGTGTTCAGCTGGTTCAGGCAAACCAGTAGAGGAAATCATGGGTAGGTCTGCCCACCCATTCACCCACTCTGCCTCTATGTCATCCTATTTAGGTACGTTTTTGAGACCGGGCACATGCGCGGAAGGCGCGCGTACAAGCAAAGTGCATGCACAGAAGGCAGGCGCACGTGCCAACCGGGTGTGCACGCGCACGAAGCAAACATGCACACGCGGGGCGAACCGGTAGTAACACAATGTGAAACCCACCACTAGTCATATGATCACCTTTTGTGACCTTCTGACTAACAAAGTCAATGGGGAAGCAAGATCCACTTAGCAATCGTATTACTAACTTAGCAACTGCAGTGATTCACTTCACTGTCATAAAATGGGGCAAACTCACTTAACAATTGCCTTATTTAGCAATAGAAATTTTGGCCTCACTATAGTCATACGTCAAGGACTATCTGTATAATCCAGTCATCCCAGGGAGGTTTGTTTGACACCTGAACTCTAATATTTTTTAAAATCATGTATGTACAGTATATATTATCTATTTTTTTTTAAATCTTAATTGTTTCAGAAGTTTTAGAAGCTGGGATATCTTTTGATTCATAATGTTTCTGCTACTGCTTCATTGCATTTATCTTCTGACTGTTTAGCACTGATTTTACATTTCATGGTTTTCTTTCTTATAGATCACTATTTTATTGTAAGTAGCCTTGACGAGGCCTGTTAGAGGCTGGAATAAAAACTTCATTAAATAAATATTAAACTGAAATTCATTGGCCATTATGTAGCATAGTAGAATTGACAACACAACACTACAGAAGTTCAAAGGTGCACTGCAAAAATATTAGGACAGAAATTAAAGTTACGCATGAACACAGGTTAATACACAGTTGATTTGAGAAACCCATCAGAGGATTTTAAGCAACAGAGTGAATCCAAGTTTTATCTTGTGTTAAGGCAAGAAATTTTTAAATTACTGCCGGACAGGTTGGTTCAAGAAAAATGTTAATTGAAAATGTTACTTTACACCAATGCTCCATAAATCACCATTTGAATTTATCCACATGTTTGATTAAAAGATAGTTCATTAAGAAAAAATAAACAGGCATTGAAATGCAGATATACTGAATTTCAAAATCATTTTATTATTATTATTTTTATCAGTGCAACACTTTAAACCAGGGGTACAAACTGAGCTTTTTAATGAGCTAAATTTGATAAAATTAATATAATTAAAAACAAAAGCTGGCCTTTGCTTTGTCTCTATGCCACTGATACAATATAAAGCTTTATCAATATTCCCAATGAGTTATCCACCTTTTTCTGTAAAGCACTTTCTATGAAGTGACGCTTTTAACTCTTTCCTTAATGAGTTCACTGCAACTATCTTTTTATCGTTCAAATGGTGATTTAGAAAGCTTTATCCATTCAGAAGGATTAGACCACTCAAAAGCCCAAATTTAATACAGATATAAGACACTTTGGACAGCGTCCCAAAAGCCTAAAATCCGCAAACTTTTCCTTCACCCATCATTTTACTTGCCCGAGCAAAGTCATAGTGAGGCTCATACTGTCCTCCCACTCCATAATTTGCTACCTGGAAAAAAAAAGAAACACAGCACATATGAAGAAGCCCAAAGGCGAAGAAAGACTTACCCTTCCAAAATCAAAATGAGGCTCGTACTGGCCTCCTACTCCGTAATTGGCTACCTACAGTAGAAGAAGCACAAACACCCAGTGAAAGATCTAAGATGGGATCTTCATTTCTAAGGTGAAATCTGGCTAAGACAGTAGAACAACTTAAGTCTTGAGAATCAGGCAATCTCCCTAAAGCAGGGGTGTCAAACTCAAGGCCCACGGGCCGCATCCAGGCCGCGATGTGGTCGGATCTGGCCCGCATGGGCATCCTGGAAAATGTATCGGCCTACATGGCTTTGGCCTGGTCTACCCAATATGAAGAGGAAACATCAGGCCAGCGTGGCTTTGGCCCGGTCAACCCAATGCGAAAAGGAAACACAGCAGCAATTTGGGGAGTGACGTCAAGCTGGCCCCACCCACCCAGTTGGTCATGCC
>JANHFK010005818.1:48083-58546 GCA_036250565.1 Sibynophis collaris
TTTCTAAGGTAGGTAAATTGAGGACCCAGTTTGTGGGGGGCAATAAGCTGACTTTGTATAAATATACAAAAGTATGACGGCTATTGCTTAGCGCATTGTAAGCCGCCCTGAGTCTCCGGAGAAGAGCGGCATATAAATAAAAAAAATAAAAAAATAAAACAAATAAAACTAAGGAGAAACTTCCTAGTGGTGAGAGCAATCAACCAATGGAATAGCTTGCCTTCAGAAGTTGTGGGTGATCCATCATTGGAGGCTTTAAAAAAGAGACTGGACAACTATTTGTCTGAAATGGTATAGGGCAGGGGTCAGCAACCCATGGCTCTGGAGCCACATGTGGCTCATTTATCCCTCTGCTGTGGCTCCTGTCGCTCAAAATATGCATCACAACCACCAATGTGAGACACCCGCCAGCATGCAATTTATTGAGCTTTTTAACCCCCGGTAGGCCAACCATGGATAAATAAGTTTTTTTATACATAGCATAAAGGTAAAAAATGATATATGCAGTGTTATCTTCCTTTTAGATGTCAAAGGGGTTTTGTGGCTCCTGTTGTTTTCTTTTCTATGGGAAACGGGTCCAAATGGCTCTGTGAGCGTTTAAGGTTGCCGGCCCCTGGAGCCAGGGGAAAGCAGGAGAAAGAAGGTTGGTGGGATATCCTAAAAAAACTAAAAGGAAATACTAAAAGCTCAACTGCAAACAATCCCAAGGAGAAAGAAAAAGGGAAGGATAGCGGAATAAACCATGAAATCTATTCAAACAACTTGGCAAAGATCTGAAAATCAAACAGAAGAAATGTAGTGTGAGGAGACAGGTAACTGGAATTGATAATGTCAGGTTCAAAATATTTTCAAAACAAAATAATAACATAATCAATATACCTACCACTGAATAGAGACTGAAACCTGATAATAGGTAGTTAAGAAAATGCAGAGTTATTAAGTGAACCAAACTATAGTTTAATCACCTCTATTAGGAAAGTCGAGATGGTCTGCATGGAACAATCAGCTGCCTCAAAACTATCAAGCTCCCCAGTTTTTTGTCTCTGCCAGCTGCCCTGCTTTGGAAAGGGGGCTTTGGCAAAGGAAGGGGGGAGAGGCTCCTTAGAAACACCTGCAAGCAGGCACGCTGGTTTTAGAACATAGAATAATAGAGTGAAAGGAGAAAATACAAAAGAAGGCAGAGCAGGTGGACAAAAGACCTGTGGAACCGCAAATGCTGCTGCAGGGAGAGATGACTGGGCAGGTGGGCAAGCAGAGTAGAGGAGGCTCCAGCCAAGAAACAGCTGAAACCAAAGAAAGCCAGAAGAAAGAAGAGGGGAGACACACATACACACACACACACACCAACTCAGGTGCTGGCTAATGAGCAAGAGAGAAGTAGAGCAAGCAGAAGTGATGAGGACTCACCTGTACAGAAATCGTGGCGTGGGAGGAAACTAGCACTGAAGCATTTTGTGTTATAAGCAACACAGTGGACATTAAATTGTTTTGTTAAAGTATTAAGTTAGACCACATTAGAGTACATCTTTAATACTATGTCACTACAATAGATATGTGTACATCTATAGTAGTCCTTGACTTATAACAGTTCATTTATTGACCATTCAAAGTTACAACAGCACTGAATGCTGACCATTTTTCACAAATACAACCTTTGCAGAATCCCCATATTCATGTGATCAACATTCAGATGTTTGGCAACGGTTCAAGTATATGATGACAGTTGCAGTGTTCCAGGGTCATGACATCATTGTTTGCAATCTTCTGACAAGAAAGTCAATCAATCAATCAGAGCAGAGCTGGAAGGGATCTTGGAGTTCTTCTAGTCCAACCTCCTGGTCTAGCAGGAGACCCTATACCTTTTCAGACAGGTGGCTGTCCAGTCTCTTCTTTAAAACCTCCACTTGATGGAGCTCCCATAACTTCTGAAGGCCAGCCCTTCCACTGGTTAATTGTTCTCACTGTTAGGAAGTTTCTCCTTAGGTCCAGGTTGCTTCCGTCCTTGGTTAGTTTCCAACCATTGTTTCTTGTCCTGCCTTCAGTTGCTTTGGAGAATAAGTTGACCCCCTCATCTCTGTGGCAGCCCCTCAAATATTGGAACACAACTGTCACGTCACCCCTAGTCTTTCTTTTCTCTAGATTGGCCATACCTAATTCCTTGCAGCCATTCTTCATGATTTTGTCTCTAGGCCCTAAGTCACTTTTTCAATGTTGCTGTTAACTTCAAACAGTCAGTAAATGAACTGTTGTAAGTCAAGAACTACCTGTATTTCTACTCATTTGCCACTGTCTCGTTGTCTACAACCAACTGGAGAGTCAGGGAAGACGAATGCTACGCTGGAGCCATTTCTGCATTGCTGGATTCCTACCAACAGGACAAGCGACCTTATTTGTTCTCAATTGCAAAAAGTGCCTATAACAGGCTCCCTTTCAAGCACTTTCTGACTCTAATCCCCACTAATCTGCCCTCTGAAGCTCCTCTAAAGCAACTGATTTGGTCAGGACTCTGCACACAAAGATACAGCAGACATGCATGGGCAAGAAATAGCCAAGGCTGCCGCAGGGGGTTTGGTATGGCTTCCCAAGGCCTGTTTACCTTCCTCCCAGCCATCCAAAATGTCAGGCGCAAAAGTGTCTCGGCCCCTGCCCTCAGATTAAGCCAGCTGCCTCCTGTCTCCAGTTGCCTTTCTCAATGTAAAAACATCTGGAATCTCACCTGTCCTCCCCTTCTGCAGAGGGGACCTCTCTGTCCCCTGGATTCAGCAACTTCCCCTCCGCACCAGTCTCACAGACAAGGGAGAGGAGCGTAAGGGGGGGGAGGATATTTTGGATTCCACAGGAGGGTGAGGCTTGACACAAAGCAACTCTGGGAAGCAGGAGAGGATATTCACCCACCGCAAATGGCCTGACGGTTGGATCCAAAATCCACACACTATTCCTTCGGCCTCAGCCGCCTCCTGCCCCATCAGCTTCTCTCGTTGCTTGGCTAGATAACAAGCGGGATGACACTCACAGCAATTCCACCTTGATTGGGTCATGTGTAAATTGAAGTAGAGAAGGCTTTGATGGGCTTTCAGGATCCTGTTCCGGTACCTTAACTAAGTTAAACTACATTGCAAGACTCCTGGCAATCCCAGTCTCCTGGCCTTGTCTGTTTCTCTTATTCCGCAGTGATGGGCACACAAAAAATAGATTTAAGTTTCAGCAAGGCAGGTCACAACTACAGACAGTCCTCGACTTACGATCACAACTGAGCCCCAACATTTCAGTTGCTAAGCGAAACATTGGTCAAGTGAGTTTTGCCTCATTTTACAACCTTTCTTCCCACCTTTGTTAAGTGAATCACTGCAGTTATTAAGTCAGCAACACGGTTGTTAAATTAATCTGGCTTCCCCATTGACTTTGCTTGCTAGAAGGTTGCAAAAGGGGATCCCAGGATCCTGGGATCCGGCAACCGTCATAAATAGGAACCCATTGCCAAGGCTGCAAATTTTGATCGCATGACCAGAGGGAGGCTGCAAAGGTCAAGAAAAACGGTTATAAGTCACTTTTTTCAGTGCCATTGTAACTTTGAACAGTCACTACTTGAATTGTTGTAAGTCGACGATTACCTGTCTACGCAAAAACAAATCCTAACATTAAGTGCAACTCACTGATGGAGCAAATGGTTGAGGAAGAGGCTGAGTTCTATAGGATATGAGAGCCTGCCTCTGACCTCAGCATACTGAAGCAGGGGTGGGTGGAGGTGCCCCATCTCCCAGCTTGTTCTAAGAGCAGAAGTGGGCAGTCAATTTTGGACAGCTAAATATTGTGAATGGTTCTCACAAATAAGATAGGATAGGATGGGATGGGATGGGACTGGACGGAACAGAACAGAATTCTTTATTGGCCAAGTGTGAATGGACACACAAGGAATTTGTCTTTGGTGCATAAGCTCTGTGTACATAAAAAGAAAAGATACATTGGTCAAGAATCATAAGGTTCAACACTTAATGATAGTCATAGGGTACAAATAAGCAATCGAATTGTATTAGGAAACAGTCAGTATAAATCGTAAGGATACAAGCAACAAAGTTACAATCATACAGTCATAAGTGGGAGGAGATGGGTGATAGGAACGATGAGAGGACTAATAGAAATAGTAATGCAGACTTAGTGAATAGTTTGACAGTGTAGAGGGAATTATTTGTTTAGCAGAGTGATGGCGTTCAGGAAGAGTCCTCAAAGAGTCCAGGAAACAAATAAAGCCAGACATGGATGAAGGAATACAGCCTTAAATCTAGGTGTATGCCAATTTATAATTTAGTAAATTAAATATAATTAATCATGACTTACTTAAAACTGTAGTCCAGTAAAATTGTAAACCACCCAGAGTCACTTAGATAGTGAGATGGACACTGCCTAAGTTTGTGAAATGAATAATTTTTGGATGAATTTTTGATACTAGCATTGCAAAGAAACTGAACAGCTAGGAATAATACCCTTAGTAGTATATAACATTATCATTATTACCACTCCTACGTGTTTTTTTTACTATTTTCTTGTTTGCTTTACTTAACCCATCTCTACAATATATCCTTTGCTTGCTCATTACTTCCTCTTTTTATTGTCCATCAAGCATTTTCACACACACTTGATTTAATCTTTTGGAATAAATCAGGTATTTGAGCCAATCATGGCAATTTAATAGTTATGTTAAAACCTTAGGCTGAAAGAACACTGTATTTAAGATAACAGCTGTGAATTACATCTATCCCAAAATAAATGATCACATATCAAAATAAGGAGGAATTTCCTGGAAGTGAGAACGATTAATCAAGGGAACAGCTTGCTTCCTGGAGTTGATGGTGCTCCATCACTGGAAGTTTCCAAGAATAGATTGGACAACCATTTGTCAGGAATGGTACAAGGACGCCTGCCTTGGGCCAGGGCATTCAGCAGAAGACATACAAGGACCCTAGAACTAAGCAACCTAGAACTAAGGAGAAAATTCCTAACTATGAGAGCAATCAACCAATGGAACAGCTTGTCTTCAGATGTTATGGATGCTCCATTACTGGAGGTTTTTAAGAAGAGACTGGACAACCACTAGCCTAAAATGTGGTAAGGTCTCCTTCTTGAGCAAGGGGTTGGACTAGAAGACCTCCAAGATCCTTTCCAGCTCTATTGTTCTATGTTCCTTCCAGCCCTAGGATTCTATGTGCTTTGGCTGCTATAAATACATTGGCATTACAGCTCAAATTGCTTAGTATCGTAGCCACTGGTAATATAATCATGCAAATTCAGAAGTTTATTTACAGTTGCTGATAATTTTAGAACTCGTCATAGTCCATGGGAGACTGAAGAATAATGAAGGATGAGTGATTTATTGCTTAAAAAGCTGTTTTCCTAATAACAGTTTTAACAAATTTGTTCCAGCTGTTCAGTTATGCACCCGGTAGCTTTCTTGTGGTTTCAGCAAGGTTTTTCAACTAAACCTCAAAGAGCACTAAAAACCAACTTTGCATCATTCCTGCCATTCATAAGCAGTGCCAAGGAATGGTGCATCGAATTACAACTAAGTTTTATTTTAAGATGACGTACAGTAGACACAGGTTTATCAGGGTTGAGCAGTGCAAGAAGTCTCCCCACCACCACCCTTTCTTCAGAAAGCATGTGGCAAACTTGGCTCATGTTTTATAGCAACGATGGGCCACAGTTTGTGCAGACTGTACCAACAATGAGTCATGGCTGCATCTTGAATCTGCATGAAGCAATTGCATCTTTTCCTCACTGTGGTGGTCATTTTCACCAACTATCCTGTGTAGATTTGAAGAGGGGGGCAAGATAATACCCTCCCGCAGCTCAGTTTACTTGGACCTGTCCCACCTGCTAGAACTTTGCTAGCATGTTAATGATATTATTTGTACATTGCGTTGGATTTATTTTTATGCTGAAATAGTACAATATGGTTGTTTTATTTTGGTTCAACCTTGAAGAATCCAAACAAAATGTTTTTTTTTAAGTTGATCTATAGTTTAAGGTGTTGTATGAACTCAGTCAATGTTAGCTTAATCCACTGATATGCATACAGGTAGTCCTTGACTTATAACAGTTCATTTAGTGACCGTTCTAAATTACAACATTCTGAAAAAAAAGTTTTTCACACTTATGACCATTGCGGGATCCCCATGGTCATATGATTTATATTCAGATGCTTGGCAACTGTCTCACATTTATGATGGTTGCCGTATCCTGTGGTCATGTAATTCCCCTTTTGTGACCTTCTGACAAGCAAAGTCAGCTGGGAAGCCAGGTCCACTTAACAACCATGTTGCTAACTTAATAACTGCAGTGATTCACTTAACAAATGTGGCGTTAGTCATAAAACAGGGCAAAACTCACTTAGCAACATAAATGTTGGGCTCCCTAATGGTTGTAAGTCGAGGACTACCTGTACTAAGGTTTATACTCTTTAAAAAATCAAGAAAAAAGGAAGCTGAGACACCAGTTCTTATTATGACCAGTTTGGACAAAAACCTGCCCAGGGGGGGAAGAAGCCCTTCCAATAAGTTGACTTCAGCAAGTATAGTTGGCTGTTGATGTAAACCCTTGAGAGTGGAACAGTTCACCTGGCAGGATAAAACAAAGCCTCATTTCCATCACACCAAAGAGAGATGCAAACTCGGAGAGAAACTCCTTACTCAAGACATTAATGCCTATGGCACAAACTGTCTACATTTTCAAAAGGCAACATTTGGATTGAACAAATTGTTGGCACAGGATGCAAATTCACAGGTGTGCACAAGATCAAGCCAATATTTTTTTGTGATTATAAGCAAGCAATAGGGAAAATATATCAGCAGCAAAAAAAAAAAAATATCTAAGCAGAATGGAAGTCTGCTCTAACTATCACTACCTAATGCAGAAATATCCTACAGAGGAACCCCTTCCTCAGTGACAAGGATTAAAGTTACGATTTCAGGGTCAGAGGAGAAAGTAAGCAGGAGATGTGGGTTCCAAAGGTGCTTTTTCATGAGGCAACTGGAATTTTGGGTTTTTCTTTGAAGACATTCTGCTTCTCATCCAAGAAGCTTCTTCAGTTCTGAGGCTGAAGAAGCTTTTTCGATGAGAACCAAAACATCTTCAAAGAAAAACCAGAAAGTCCAGTTGCCTCATGAAAAAGTATCTTTGGGACAACCATGACCTGGAGGACTGAGAATTTCCATAGGCATCAGGAAATCTGGGGGAAGTGTCTTCTGAATCCAGTGGGTCAGGTTAGAGAGTCCAAGCTCTAAACCAGCCTCAGAGAATATGAAGGAATGCCTGAAGAACAGCTACAGATCATTCTCAACTTTTATTATTATCTTATTAGTAACCTTGACTATCACTAAATGTTGTATCTTTTTATTCTTGATGAATGTATTTTATTCTCCTTATGTACACTGAGAGCAATTGCACCAAAGACAAATTCCTTGTGTGTCCAATCACACTTGGCCAATAAAGAATTCTATCTATCAACTTACAGCAATTCATTTAGTGATCATTCCACAGTACAACAGCATTGAAAAAGTGGCTCATGACCATTTTTCACAGCTACAATCATTGCCACAACCCCATGGTCATGTGATCAATGGCAGAACAGAAGTTCTTGCCTGAAAGAAAAAACATCCAGAAATAAATTGAAAACCCTGCAATTTTAGATACTAAAGAGACAGAAACAGCCACCAGTAACTCTACAGTTATGTCAAGAAGGCTGAAGCTCAGAGCGAGTTGAGACTTGTTGAAATGTCTAAAACAAAGCAGCACAAAAAATGGATTTTCAGGTACATTGGAAACAAAGGCAAAGAGAATGTGGGCCTGTTGCTAGGAGAAAAGTATGAATTGGCAACAGGAAACAGTAAGAAGGCAAAGCCTCTTAACCCCGTAGAAAGTTAGCACCCACCCCTCTCCTAGAAGAATGAAATATTTTGAGAAATATTAAAAAGGCAAAATATTATATTTCCCTAAAAAAACATGCTCTTGGAAAGCAGCCCCCATCTTTCTTAATAGCCCCAGCAGGACTGGGCCAGTCTATCTACAAAACAAAAGACCTTCAGCTCCAGGATGATGGGATTATCCTTTAGGGCAAAACCATTCAGACACAATAGAAGCTGCACAACAAAGCTCCTTCATTGCTTCAACCAAGCTTGACTCAGATAACCTACAAAATCAGCTATGACCCCTGCAGAGCCCCAGGGGAATTTTACAGCAACCAATAGAATACATGCTCTTGCCACAGGAACAGGAAGCTCAAGGGCAAGGTCCAAGAGAGGGTATAAATAACCCTCACTCTCTACTCCATGTGGTCAGCTTTACTAGGACCATGTGCTTGATGGTTCTGCTTCATTAAACCATCTTTCCAATCAGCCTCCAGGTTGGGGGCGTGGCCAGTCAGATGTGGCATTAACTGATTCTCTGAACTACTCAAAATTTCCGCTACCAGTTCTCTACAACAGGTCAGAACCTGCTGAATACCACTTCTGTTGCTCGGTTGTGTTATCACTTACTTGAATAATGGTGCTGAGGGGGACAATTATCCAATCTTCAAATGATACAAAATTAGGAGAACTGGCTCACACTTCAGAAGAAAAAGAAAAGGTCCAAAAAGATCTAGACACATTTGAACAAGAACAAATGGAAAATGAACAAGAACAAATGGAAAAATCCAATGTTTAGGATGATTCTTAGACAATAAATCAGACAACGAGGAAGCAAATGGTGAGAAGGGGCACTCAGACATGTAACAGGAGATGCAGGAAGCAAATGCAGGATCAGCCATAAAGGACTCAGATGCCTAATGTCTGACCTGTCACAACTTAAACCTCTAAATAAAAACAATCCTTGGCTCCATTTGTTGAGAAAGATATAGCTTATCAGATATCAAGTGTATTGCAGTAGTGCAAAACCAGAACTGAAAATCATGCACCAAAATCCCTAAGTTCTACTTTTCCCTCCCTTAACTGCCCATTCCAGTGTAACCAATCAGGTTAAGACAAGATGCTTTCATAATGGGCAGTCCAATCATAGGTTGGTATGCAGCTCCCTCCTCCTTCCAAGTCTGGGTGACCTTGAGGCAGTGTCTCGAGGAGGAACAGTATCTACTTTCATTTTCCCAAGCATTTCCCCCTTTATCTCCCCTCCCCACAGTTCATGGCAGTCTGTCACCGCAGTGAAGCACAAACAAGCATAAGGTGGCAGCTGATAACTATGCACTAATGCTCAAAACATGGGGAATAAACAGGGAGAACTTGAGGTCCTGGGATATGAGGGCAGGTATGATATTGTAGCTAGTACTGAAACTTGGTGGGATGGAACTCATGATTGGAATATATTACTAGAAGGATGTAATTTGTTAAAAAAAAAAAAGCAGATCCAACAAAAGAAGGGGAAGAGTTGCATTGAACTATTATATTTCTACAGAAATACTCAATACTGAGGATGAAAGTCATCTTGAAAGTATTTGGGTGAATATTTGAGGAAAAAGAAATGGCATTGCTGTAGGTGTCTACTACAGGCCACCCAACCAAGCAGAAGAAATAGATGGATTTTTTGCTGATCAGTTAGCTGAGGTGTGCAGGAAACACACCACTGTAGTAACAGGGGACCACTGTGACATCAAGTGGGAAACAAATTCTTCAAGGAATGGGAGATCAAACAGATTCCTGACGTGCCCAGTTGGCAACTTCATCATCCCAACAGTGGAGGAGGGAACTAGAGGGGCAGCTATGCGGGACTTCATCATTACTAACAAGGATGAAATGTGAGTGGAAGTTGTAGGAACTTTGGGGGAGAGTGACCATGCCATACTAGAATTTGCCATAATACAGCCACAGGTACCTTTAGAGAATTCAGGCTTTAAGAGAATTCAACAAACTAAGAAAGGATAGAAATCCTAGAAGGAAAAACAGTTAAGGATACTTGGGAGCCTCTGAAAAATGAGTTAATAAAGACTAAAGGCCAAAGCAAAAATAATATCACAGATAAACAAAAACAAAATACATCACACAAGACCAGCATGCTTGCCCAAAAAGCTCTCTGACAAATTGAGGGATAAAAATGACAAATACAAAGAAGTAAAAGAAGGGCATATAACTAATGCTAGAATATGAGAAGAAGGCGATGGGCAGAAGGAAGAAAGCAAACTGCCTAATTCCTTCTTTGCACCTATCATCACAAAAGGAAAAAATACTTCAACATGATGGGGGACAGAACAGAAATGCAGGTCAAGATAAGCAAGAATTTGGTAAGGAACATCTAGCTCCTTTGACGGGTTCAAATCTCCAAGGCCAGATGGTTTCCATCCCAGGGTACTGAAGGAGCTGGCCGCCATGATCTAGTTTGATGAAAAGAAGGACTAGGAGTGATATGATAGCAGTGTTCCAATATCTCAGGGGCTGCCACAAAGAAGAGGGGGTCAAGCTATTCTCCAAAGCACCTGAGGG
>JANHFK010005823.1:74114-84205 GCA_036250565.1 Sibynophis collaris
ACAATTCTCCTGTGTGGAGCACATGTGTCTCATAATCGCATCTCGCCATACCGTACTGAGCCTTGACGAATCATCATGTCAAATACAAATACATCACACGCAACGGATCGGATCAGCATCAATTGATTACGGAGATTTACAGATTAGTCTTCAAATATCGAAAAGGAGGACATGTAGGAGGATACTTTTCAAGAGAGGACAGAACTTACAAAAGAAGGACTGTCCTTCTTAAAGGAGGACAATTGGTCACCTTAAGATACCACATCAAAAAGCCAAGAAAATCTCTAACTCTTTGTTGTCGTTTAGTGTTCATTCAGATGTTTGCAGCCTAGATGCGATAACTCTAACTTCTAGTTACATAGGACCTTCAGTAGTCATCAGACCATTTCTGGGCCTCAATGACAGATCAAAGATGAACAACAGAGCCTTATTTTTCTCTCCTAGCATCATTAGCAGCCTGTTTGACAGGACTGCAAGAAAGGACCTTCTTATTTATTGTTCTTATTTTGGACTTGCTTGCCAAGGTAGGGCTGGTAAAGGCTGCAAAAACTGCTTTGAATCACTATTCCAAACTAACTTAAATCACAGAATGTGGTAGTTTGAATCACAACTACATTTGTAGATAGTAGTTTGAATCACAACTACATTTGAAGGTGGGAGTAACTTTAAATGTATTTTGCTGGATTGAAGATAGTAGTTTGAATCACAACTACATTTGAAGGTGGGAGTAACTTTAAATGTATTTTGCTGAATGGATTGCCCCTGCAATTATGTGGGCCAGATAGGAAGGAAGCTAACCACCAGATTGTGAGAACATGAGTGAGCAGTTAGATGAAGAGACTCAAAGTCATTGGTAGCCTCACAGTGCAATGAACAAGAATATGCATTCAATTTCACAGCTACTACTATTGTTGGCCAAGCAGGAACAAAAATAGCCAGAGAAATAATTGAAGCCTGGGCCCCTGTCAGTCAGGAGTGCTGATTTACCACCAGTTTATCAGGTACTTAAAGCCAAGGGCACAGCAGCACAAGAAATCAAGACTCAATGACAATCATCAACACCCTAATTAACAACTAAAGCTACACACACACAACTAAGCACCATATAAATACAACATGTAGAACATCCCAGGGCACATAAACTGGAGAGAGAGAAATTCATTGAAAGCTTGGAATAATAAACCATTGATTTCCGTAATCAACTCAGATTGCAATAGTGATTGCTGAATCACTATTATTTACTATTATTATTCAAGTGTGAGCTTTAACTGCTTTTTAAAACAATGGGTTGCTCATTTATTTTATTTTGTTTATAAGACTGCATTCTAATCGGTATTTTATTATTAACTTCTTGAGCACAATTGTAGAGGAAATATGAGTAATAAATTGAATAAATAGATTAAGGTATTTTCATAGCTGAAACAATGGTATCTCATTTTTCTAATCAACTGAAGGGTCTATATAACTTTTGACAGATTGGAGCAATAGGCTATAATTAAGAAGTAATTTTTATAAATGTGGAAAACCAGTTACAGGACTGCTAGTTATAGAAGAAGACAAATACTAAAAATTGTGTCAAAAGTAGTTTGAAATATGATTGTACATTTAAAGGACATTTAAAAACAAAGAGTTGCAGAAAATAGGTAATTACACACTTTTGGCTGAAAAAATAGTAAATTAATGTCTTTAGAAGAATCATTAATTCTTCATAATGCTAAAATACCCAGGCAGGTTAAATTACTCAGATTATGAGAAGAAAAGAATAGTTGCTATAACTCTGCTATAACAGTTGTTGTGTTGTGCCAGTTAGTTTTGAAACACATGTATGCACAGAAACATTTTCTCTGAGCATAGCCTTTGCCAACCTGATGCTCATCAGAATTGTTAAATGCTCAGGTTGACTGCAAATTACGGGAACTGAAGCCTAAGATAGATATTTTTTATCTGTCTATCCATATCTAAAGGGATTTTAAAAGTAACCCAATGCCAACTACAGATAATTTCTCAGAAGCTGATGTTCTAGAATAGCAGCATGTTGTCTACTCTGATAGGGAAAGCAACCCAGATTTTTTTTTATTGGAGTTATTCTCGGAAATCAGGAATTAAACCTGCAAATTCTATCATGCAAAGCCAAGGCTACATACCTGACCTACAGCATACCTGCCAACCTGCAAGGATGGGTTTTGTTTAATCCTCCTTTTCATGTACAATTTAAGGTAGCAAATATGCTAGCACTTATTATCCCTCCTATTCTCCTCACAACAACTGTGAAATGAGCAGCTGGCCCAAAGTAACCCAGCTGATTTTTTTTCATGCCTAAGGCTAGACTAGAACTCACAAATGGTCTCCAATTTGGGCACAATCTATAGCAGCAAACTCTATGAAAAGGGGGAAATTCTGACTGTACAGCTGTGCTGGGAACATAGAATCCAAAGCATAATTTGAATTAATTTCGACGTAGCCTAGATTTTCTGAGGAATTCACTGATGCTGTCACAGCTGAAACAAGAGCCCAAGGGAGATTGCACCCCTGCGACAAAGTTGTATGATAAGCATAGATGTTGCAGACAGACAATTCCTAAGAATTTGCTGCAAAATATTACTATTGGTACCAGGACCTACTTTTTTGGATTATTGTTAGCCCCACGGCTGATCCCAAATAACTTTGGTCAGTTGCACGTTAGGAAGGGATTCTTTGTTTTGCACTTTTGTTAATTGTCTAAATCTGATTGATTCCATAACAACTGGGAGTGATATACAATATTAGAAAGAGTTCAAAACAATATAGCAAAAATAAGCAATAAATGTCAAAAAGACAATAAAATGTATGTCCCAAACATAAAGCATTCCCGTTAAAGGTCTCCCAAGGCCTGGGGGAAACACTCGGTTTTTACAGTCTATGTAAACAAGGGACAAATAGGTGCCATACCAATGTCTGGGGGAATGCTGTTCCAGACTACAGGCACAGTGCCAGAGAAGATCCATCATTTAATTGATGGGACCCACAGCATGCCAACTACAGTCCATTATACACGATGGGCAGAAACTACAGGAAAGAGATGGTGCTTCAAATGCCCAGGCCATAAAGCTCTTCAGCAATTTACCATTTCTAGAAACCTGTTCTGAAAAGTGGGCACAATTTTAAGATGTCATCAACCAGATTGCAACAACTGTACTTGGACTGAAAACCTGGACCAATCAAGACTGGTTTGATGAAAACCGCAAAACCATTTCAGCAGCCCTCCAGGTTAAGAACAAGGCCTAGGCAGACTGATCCATCATCTGTCTCAAAGAAAGACAATTTTAAGTACCTGCAGTCCAAAACACACACAGATCTGCAAATAAGGCTGGTGGCAGAGGAAAACTGAGAAGGTGGAACATTTTGCAGGTGTGCATGCCATCACAGAGTCCTTCAGTGCCATAAAGTCAGTTTATGATCCTTTTAAATCAGGATGCTCCCCTTGCTATCATTGAATGTGTCAAACCTAATCAAAGACGAGGAAAGACAGAAAAACCCACTGGGCCAAACACTTTTCCAACTTACTCAATAGGCTGTCCACAGTTGGTCTTACAGCTGCCAGTCTTGTATGCCCTAGATCTACCTCCCTCCCTCTACTGATGAGACCAGGAAAGCAAACTTGCAGATGAGCTCAAATAAAGAAACAGGGCAGGGTGGCATTTCTATTGAGATCTACAAAGCATTAGACCCAAACACCTTGCAGGCATTCAAGACTTTTGGAAGACATTTGGTACACAGATGAGATGCCTGATGACTTCCGTGATGCCCTCGTTGTGATTCTCTATAAAAATAAGAGAACCAAATGAGACTGTGGAAATTACAAAAGTATCTCACTGCTGTCTCTCACAGGTAATATCTTTGCCCACATTCTTCTGAACAGACTTGTTCCTTTCTCAAAAAGCGACCTCCCAGAGGTGCAGTATGGCTTTCAGCACATGAAATTTGCCATGAAGCAAGTCAAAAAAGTGCATCAAGCAGAACAAGCCTCTTTAGTCCGTTTCTCTATTGAATTGAGAAAAGCATTTGACATTGTAAACAAGAAGGATCTCTGAATTACCCTGAGACATTGTGGATGCCCAAGGAATTTGTGAAGTTGATTCAGCTACTCCACAATGGAATGAAAGGACAGGATGAATTACAAAATTGATATATTAGCTGCATTTTCAGTGAAATAAAATAGGGTTGTGTGCTAGCCACAGTCCTATTCAATCTGTTTTTTACTTGCATGTTGTCACATGCTGTCTGAAATAAGGAGTGTACATCAATCACTGGTTGGATGACTCCCTTTTTGACCTTTGCCAGTTGAATGCCTGGATGAAGTGCCTCCATACAGTCATCCAAGAAATCCATTTTGCTATGACTTTGAGCTTCTAGGGCACAAAGACAATGATCTACAGTTAATGGTGAACAAATTCTTAGATACCACTATGACCTCGGCCTGATTATCAGCCTGAGCAAGGCTGAAATCCCATACCAAATAACAAGCCCATAGGACCAAAATTCACTGTTGACAACATCTAGCTGACAAATAAAAGCTTCAAATACTTGGGAAGAACCGTCTCAAGTAATGAGATTTTGGACAAAGAAATTAACTCCAGGATCAATAATGTCAGCCAGGCACTGGGGCAGCTATGTACTAAAGTTCTTAATCAACACAACATCCATATCTCCATAAAATTGAAAGTCTACAGGGCTGTGGTTATCCCTTCCTCCTATATATTGGCCTCCTATAAGGCCAACAGCCCTTCTTTCAGCGCCAGAAGTTAGAAACTTCTGATGACTCATCATTTACAATTGTAAAGCTGGGTTTCTTAATTGTGATGAGGCAGAAATGATGTTACCTCAGGGAAGATTTTAAAAATGGCTTTCCTTATCTAGAGAGTTTCAGACCTTTTATGAGCTGTTCTTTCTCTGGCTAAAAATATTGAAGAGTCTTCCTTATAAACTAAAGGAACAGAAGAGTCACCATGATTTTAGATTAGCTCTTAAAAAAACAACAACAGCAGGGATTTATATATATCTGGTAAACTACAATTCCAGGAAAAAAGATTAGATAAGCTGTTCAGGCAATTACAAACTCCTTGACCCTTTCTCCAGAGTTTGTCATCCTTTCTTGAGTCAGCAGAAAACTATACTGCAGCTCCATAGACTGGCAGCATGTGGTAGCAGGGATGGTTTCATGCACACAACCCAATCCCGTGCATGCACAAATGAAGCTTCATGCGCTCGCCCACCACTTGGGCGACCTGATTCCAAATGGCCCACAGACTGGGATCGGTCTGTGGCCCAGGGCTTGGGGACCCCTGCTATTCTACCACGAAATTGGTCATCCCAGCTGTCAGTTCCTGCCAATCACCTGATTTTCCTCCCAAATGATGGGTGACAAAGCCTACAGATTTTATATGCATCTTGAGTTTGCCATTGGACCGTATCAAAATTAAAAAGATAATACATTTCTAATAGTGATCCAACCAAAGATAACTTCAATTTATTTCACTCAAGGGCTGGAGTTGAGATGAAGGGAACAACATAGGATCAAGGGCAGAAAAAAATGGTATTGTCAGAGCATATTTGCGTTGTGCGGAAAAGCTCATTACTTGGCTTTTTACTAGTTACTATTTAATAGGATCCTTAATAGGAACTAAATATACATAACCATCTGGCCCAGTTCATTGCATTATCACATTTCTAGAGATTTGTTTAAATGTTAAATAATGTTTCCATCTTCTGTGACATCTTTACCTTAACTATATTCAGATGTTAAAATAAATAAAACAGCCTGCATTAAAGATGAAAAGTCCTTTGTCAGGTGGGATACAGATAATACTTCAAAATTAAAATGGCCCAGAGATTAGGTCACAGAGAGGCCATGGTATAAAGTATGGATTACAATCCATATTCATCTGCACTACAGTACCTGTAATGTCTAGTGTCTCTAATGGGCCGGTCACTGCTCAGTTTGTCACTCTCCAACTGATTGAAAGCATGTTGCCGATAAGGGTCTTCTCCAGCCTTCAGTAGCTTTGACGATACATAGGCCTTTTCATCAAACCCTCTTAAGCCATTTTTCTCAGCTTGTGGTGGCTTGGATGCCTGGAGAGAGACAAAGTTAAAAGTTAGTGCTATAAAGGAGAAGACCTTTTAAGATACAAGTGACAGCCTGACATTCTATTGACAGCCAGAAACAGATTTTCAAAGTAATACATGGAAAGTTTTATTTTGGAAAACCCAGTGACTGCTTGGACAAATGCCTGCAGTTTTCTTGACAAGGTTTTTTGAAAATAGTTTGCCATTGTCTGCTTTCTGGGGCTGAGAGAAGCAAGTGGCCCAAGGTCACCAACTGGCTTTGGGGCTAAGGCAGGACTAGAACTTATAGTTTCACAGTTTCTAGACCAGGGCTGTAAAACTCCCGGCCCGTGGGTCAGATGTGTCATGTGCTGGCCACGCCCACATCCGGTTTAGCGAAGGGGGGGAGTCCCAATACATCACATGACACCACCATGATGACATGAGTTTGACACCCCTGTTCTAGACGATTGCCTTAATCCCTACAACCAAAGTGGGTTTTGGTTATTCTCTTCTTCATAGTAATACACTTAAAATATTACAGACTTCAGTTTAGGATATATACCTATATTTTGAATGATATATACAACATATATCTCTGGACTCTTTTTAACAACAATACGGAACTGGTATGTCTTTTCCTTTTTTCCTTTCTTTCAAGTTTCTGGTCCAACCAAAGGCCTTTGTGATCTCCCATCCAAATACTATCTTACTTAATGTTTTAAGATAAGTCATGGTCAATTAAGTGCTGCCACATAGCTGGCCTTTTCTTCCTAAATTCCTAACCAACATCAACTTCAGTCAAGAATGAATTCTAAGAAATATGGCCGTTACATCTGAGGAACATTAACCTTAGGAAAGGTTAATATAGAATCATCTTACCTGGTCAACTACTTTGACCTAAAAGGACACTTGTCAAAAGTCTACTACGTAAATCTGTTCAAAGAAAAGGAAGGGTTTGCTTTACAATTTACAGTCTCACAGATACATGATGCAGTATGTATTCCTCCTTCTTCACCATTGCTTTGCATGAAAAAGTTGTCCTTCTATCAGTACAATAACTGCTTTCGTCTCATGTAGGGTAAAATGAGCCTCATTGCTAGGATAAACTGGTTAGATGCCATATAGGGATGCACAGCTTTACTGAGAGACACTAGATACTAAATGATGAGCAATGTTTGTTAAAATGGTTAAAGATAGTAATTGTTGAGCTTGTTGTCAATATCTGTCCAGACCTTATTCACAGGAGAGAAAGTAGATTTAAGAAAAGTTTCCTAATGAATACCCAAGGAAAATGCATCCTATGGTGATTCAGCAAACTGTATAGAAAATCCATATCTTTTCTTCCAGCTTTATTGCAGTCTTCCTTTTTGTTTTAAAACACTTAAAATAAGCTGTTTTCTGAATGACTCTTGCCCAATTGACTATTCAGGGTAAGTCCTGCCATCTATACATGAGAATGTAAAATGAAAACTGTTATAAATAGTGTACACAGCTTTTATCCTCTTTAAAGCAGCAGAAATATAGGTACTCATCAGTTAACAATGGTAATTGGGACAGGGTACTCAGCTACTAAGTGACAGAGCCATAAAATGCAATGTCATGTAACCACACCAACCAATGATTGCAATTCCGGAAGTTCCAATTGCAGTCATTAGACAAATCCTGTGTGTGGCTGTTAGGCATGACATCACATGATCACCATTTGCTATCTCTTGACAACTTCCCCATTGACTTTTCTTGTTGGAAGCTGTGAAGGTCGCAAATGGTAATCACATGACTGTGGGATAATGAGACCATCTTAATTGCAAGCCAGTTGCCAAGCATTGAATCACAATCAGATAATGATGATGGGGATACTACGATATTTACAAGTTCAAGGGCCAGCCGTAAGTCTCCTTGTTCAGCTGTAACTTTGAACAGATGCTGATTGAATGGTTATTAGCTGAAGACCACCTGCAAAGAAAACTACACTTTTGTGGGGAAAACTGTATAAACCATTTTCTGAACATCTTTACAGTAGCAAATTCATTAAAAATAAGTCATCAGAAAAGGTTAGAATTTCAAGCAGAAAAACAGCTGATAAATGAAATCTCTCTAAGATGATACCTATTTAAGATGGATGAATTACATTTGAGTAATACCCTAAAATTGAACTGTTTACCTTTGACATCTCAGCTTTTTCTTCTTTTCAAATGTCTGAATCAATTCTCAGTTTTAAAAGAAGGTATTGGACAAGTGTGACAAGCCTTTCGATGCCTGTATACTGTTTTATCTGCAAACATTTGCTGGCTTTCCTTCCTGATTTCTGGAAATGCCAGAGGCAAAATAATTAAATATTTATTTTTTGGTGGAAAGCATTTTCCCTTCACAGCTGATAAGGGCTGCCAGTGAGCCCCCCCTCCCCCACCACAAAATCCCTGTCCATAGTTTTGTACTCTAAAGCAGGAGACTCAAAGAAAAAAGCATGGGAGGGAGGTTAGGCAAAGCATCTGACAATGGCAGCTTGCTTGACTGCTGCATGCATGACAATATATTCAAATTTGCCATGGAATATATTTGTTTCTGCAGATTGCATGAAGCCTATCTTCATTGTTCTTATGGTTGAGTGATTCTAGAAGACGTGATGAGTGACTAGTGAAGAAAAGACCCAAATGCCTTCTAGAGCTATTCAAGTATTGTTGTATCAAAATAATAATGAAGACAGGTTTTAGCATTGGGTGAAGTGTCACGTTTAGGCAGTTGCTTCAAACTGAAAATATTTCTCCTCACAAAGCCTTCTTTAGTGAGATTTATCGAAATAAAAGGGACAGGATTATGAGAATTTCAGTTTAAAACTAATTGATCTTCCAATAACAACCAGCCTTGGATCCGGCAATGAAAATATTGAACTGGTAGATAATTTCTGTCTTTTAGAATCAACTGTCAAATCAACCATCAAATATAAAAGAACAAGCAGTTAAGAAATACGTCACAAGCCAGCACTTGGTAAAGCAGCCATTAAGGCCTTGGAAAAGAAATTCGTGAGATATTTGGCCGTGAGATATCTAAACCTGCAAAGATCAGAATCATGCAAGCCGTGATATACTTAGTAACCCTCTATTGAAATGAAAATTGGGCTTTGAAGAAGCAGGATAGGAAGAATAGTTGAACTTTGGTGTTGGAAAAGTTTCCTCAGAAAAATCATGGACAGCCAAGAAACTAGTGGATCACCAAACAAAATGATCCAGAGTTCTCACTTAAGGCACAAATAACTAGGCTCAAATTATCTTACTTCAATCATATTATGTGAAGATTGAGCTCTTTAGAAAAGGCTCTAATGTTAGAAAAAGTGGAAGGAAAGAGAAGAAGATGACTAGCATCAAGATGGATGACCTCAGTTATAGTGGTGATGAGTGCACCATTGGAAGACCTGGAAAAGCAGGCTAGTGACAGATTGTCATGGAAAAAAATCTATGTGATCGCTAGGAGTCATAAATGACTTGATGGCACATAAATAATCAATCAATGTTTACATAGAGACTTTCATAGCAAATTTCCTGTCAACTGGTCTTGGTTCTTTTGACTGAAAACAGCAAAGCCTGAAGATGGCTTTTTATAAACTATCTCCTGGATTCTTATCAGTTATTTATTCATTTTTATATCAAACTTCTTAACTGCCCATCTCCCTGGTATAGTTAGCATTACAATGATGATAGAACATGTTTTAAGTCACTAATTTTCTGTTTTTTGTTCATGGTGCTATGCACAGGCCAGTTTAGTGTAGTGATTAAGGCATCAGTCTAGAAATTGGGAGATTCTGAGTTCTAGCTAGTTTTAGGCACTAAGCCACCTGGGTGGCCTTGGGCCAGTCATTCTCTCTCAAACCTAGGAAGGAGGCAATGACAAATCACTCCTGAAAAACCTTGCCAAGAAAACTGCAGAGACTTCCCCAGGCAGTCTCTGAGAATCAGACACAATTGAACAGAACAGGGGGGGGGGGGGGAAATGTGATTGTTAAGCAGTAT
>JANHFK010005824.1:3361-13553 GCA_036250565.1 Sibynophis collaris
TGAACTGTAAACCGCCCCGAGTCCCGCAAGGGAGAGGGGCGGTCTATAAATATGATAAAATAAAATAAATAAATAAGATTTGATAGCTTATTAGTAACGTTGACTATCACTAAGTGTTGTATCTTTTTATTCTTGATGAATGTATTTTATTCTCCTTATGTACACTGAGAGCACTGGTGGGATTCTACCAGTTCAGACCGGCTCGGGCAAACCGACTTTCAGTCGTGAGCAAACCGTTTCTCTCTTTCTTTGAAGTGGGCCTCCTCACCCGCCCCTGCGTTATACTTACCTATATTTCTGCTTCCAAAAGCCAGCTGATCAGGGCAGCAGCCGCTCCTCAGCTGTTTTCCTTGCTCTCAGCAACCTGGCAATTCAATTTTCTGCAAAGTGCGCGCGTGCATTCAGTGAACCATGACAAAGACAAATTCATTGATACGGAGGATAAAGCCAGGCAGATTCTCTTTTTGAGAAAAGGCTCAAAAGAACTTCCTAACTTTTCTCCCAAAACTGTGTTTTAATTGAAACATTGCTTTTCATTAACACAAGAGGACCTCTTGGTTGTGAACACGCTGTTTATAAAGAAAACTCATTTAACAATTCAGTCAATGGTTCAATTTTCTGAATTTGTATTTTTGCTTAACTAAATGCCAGAATAATTTTGCATCTATTAACTGGATGACAAATACCAACACCTGCTGTGTGGAACACATGATCAATAAATACCAGGTTCCAGCAATGTAAATGTATTACCCCTCAGTAATAAATTCATTGACTTTCAATATCATTATTTATTATTATTTATGGAAATGTGGTGTACGTAAAATGGAAAGAATCTCTTACATTTATAAATCAAGAACATAGACTTTAGTTTTATTTGATTTGATCTCTGTTTAAAAAAAATAAACCTTCATTAGCAAAAATATAGACCTGTATTTAATTGTGCAATTTTTAAAGAAAATTAATTACCTTAATGTAAGCATTAAAACTCCCATGGTGGGCAGGCACTGAATTAGAACAGACAACAGGCATCACCTGTTCACATTAGCCAAGAACTAAACCCTCTTGCATAATTACAGGTGCAATACTTCCATCATTTAATGAGTTACTGGAACTTAGCCACTATCTTCAGTTAATTAGAGTTCTGTATATTACAGTCATTGTATTTTTCTGTTTGGGGAAGTATCTGTAAGAACAGCAAAGTAATCGTTTGTGTGCTTCACATAAACAGTCACCAATCTGATAAAAACTTTTAGCTATTTTCAATTACAGTCTAGTTTTATATTATTGGGAAGGAAGCATTAAAATAAATTAAACTTGTCATTTTTGCTCAGCCAATGTTTCAAATTTAATGGGCTGTTGTTCAGTGAATCATAGTTGGTGTTGTAAAATGAAATTGTTTCAGTCTCCACTTGGCCATTTCTGCTGTATAGCTCTCAAAAAGTTTGATATTGAATAAAATTGGCTTAAATCAGTTTTCTTTAACTTGATGCTCTTCAGATGAGCATTCTAGACGTTTTTCTTCCATCTGTTCTGGAAACTAACCAAATTTTGTCTGTATTAAAGCAATGCTGAAGGTTCAGCCAACATAAATCTTGTGATTATGTCCTAGTCATTGCATCTATTTTATTATTGACTTATACACCTTGAGGGATACTGTAAGTACTTTTGAAAATGGTCAAAAAGAGATTTTGTGCTATGACAGAAACAAAATCAAGGTGATTATCTACTATTGACAATACTCTAGGCAGCATCAATAACAAAAGTGAGATCATCCATAATCTGGTTAGATTGTTCTTCCCTTGAATGCATATTGAAGATATATTGTCATTTACCCCAACAAACTTCAAAACTGCCTTACAGAGAGATTGCAATGAAGCATTTTAAAATCAAAACTGAAAAGACTAAAAAAAAAACCTATATAAAAGATATAAAGAATTCTTCTCCTAATTTTTTTAATCTTTTTTTTTTTTACTATATGGAATACTCTTCAATTTAAACACTAATATCTATTGAGTGAAGAACCTCAAAACTGAACAGTTTAGTTCTGCAATTGATTTTTAGCCATTAATGTCTTTAAGAAGTCTCTCCTGAATCGGTTTGCAAGAATTCACTATAAGCTGTCAACCTAAACATAGTTACAGGTGAGTAAATGCTTCTGAATATATTAAAGGTTTGCAGTTAACTTTCAGGTGATTGTGTCTTATCGTCTTTTCACTCTGCCATAGCCAGTAACAGTCCCTGGCCAGCAAAAGATGAATGGCAGATTCCTAAATTAGCAGCATGGGCTTCATGCCTTTCAAGGTGGCCAGAGGGTGGAGTTTGTTCCATGCCTGAGTTCTCTCAGAAGCCCCCTTCCTCAGTAAACCTGAATGAATGGAGACAAAAGGTGATCCCCCTAGTGCATTTTGGGAGTTCCACAATAAAGTCCATTGTTATTTCCTCCCAGGGCTTTGACGGTTCGGCCACTTGGTGCAACAATCCTGGGGTTTTTCCAGGTTTAATGACACTGAAACCATGGGAAAGATTAAGAACTGGTTTTCCATTGAAGCTGTGCCGATATGATATACTCAATAAAGAGGACCTCTGAGAAGAAGCCTAATCTCAGAGTTCTGATTTGCTTGGGTTCGTTAGTCAGAGCCTTGACATTAAACCAAATTAAACTAAATCTTAGCCCTGTCCATACAAGACTTCTATATCCCTGAAAAAGATGTACTGTATGGAGAATTTTCAACATTGGTTCAATATAACATCGGATGAGTATGAACTAGTAAAAATGGAATTGGAAAACTAGTAAATCATCTGGTCATGCCAAATCCTGGGCCTATTTATATGTACTTATCAAAAGGTATTTTTTTTACAAGAGGGAAGAAGGAATAATCTTGTTCTCTATATCATGCATGCCTAGTTAATCTCTTTATTATTTAGAAGCATCTCTTCATATATATTCAAACAACCTATCCAGTGGTAGGCTGCTGCCGTTCTAACAATCGGTTCACCCAGCACCGAAAATGTGAGCACACGTGGGTGCACACTAGCTTTGCTCGCGCCTTCTGTGCATGCCTGCAGCTTCAATAACACAGAGATATAGGACGTTATAGCGTTAGGGCGGGTGGGCAGGCTCACCCCCTAGTCACAACTACCGGTTCACCGGAACCGGTCCAAACCAGCAGATGTTCTGTGACATCATAAAAACATGCTATATTAGAAAAATGGCACTTATTTGAAATTATCTATCCGAAGGGTCTTTTTTTTCTCAACTCTTACAACCATTTATTTGAGGTAAATCAACATGATTATCAGATGAAAAAGTAGATATATACTTAGTACTGAATCATGGTTGCCTGATTGCTCAGCAAATTCGACTTTGCAAAAATAGCCAGACTTATGTAACGGCAATTGCAAGAGCCTCCTAATCCTTCATAGTTGTAAAGGGTAGTAAGAATGGCCTTGAGGGACAGGAGGAACAACCACTACCGATACAACAATCAGATAAAAGAGCCTGAGTCAAGGGCAGAAATGTACCCTGAGAAACTGCTCCGACAAGGCCTTCCCTGATTATCACAAAGATAAAGGAAAGGAGGAAGGAAACATATTCAGACTTTCATTATTCAGTTACTATATCTTTATAACAAAAGAGCTACATGACTTTGGCATCCTAGTCTGATCTGCCTTAAAGGGCTAACAATATTGCCATTCCATAAAAATCTGGCTTTCCCTTAATATGGTCACTAATAATTATTTTTCCCGCCTACACTATCCCTATTACCTGCTGAGGTAAATGAGAGAAAATTGAAAGTGAAGATGCTTTTGGCTCAAGCAGATTTTGTTCAGCTCTTGAATTCTTTCAGTGGTTTAACTTTGTATAGTTCCATTTTACTTGAAAATTAAATTTAAAAAGAAATAAAATTGAGTAATGGGGTGTCTGTGGATAGTCATGGCCCATTAACTTAGGTTTTTTTCTTTTTATGTGTAGTATAAAGTTTGAATAATAGTCTTAGTGGATGCTGAATTTTTAGTGTGTGCTTAATTGTGAAAAAACCATCAGTCATTTATTCTGAAAATTATTTTTCAGCAAAGTGGTTTTATTATTGCAATGAGGGGGTTGGTAACTTTGTAAATCTACATTTCATATACATTACAGACTATATTTAACAACTCACTTCATGGTTTCTGTTTGTTTACAGCCAACAAGGCCACTGGGATATGTGGAAAAATTAATTATATTTCCTATTTTTCATGAAATAAGTTCCTGAATTGTTAGTTTCTCAACTGTTTACAGATTCTGGTCACACAGAAGAGTCTATTATTGGTTGGTATGCTTGGAAATTGGGTCTCATATCTTCGCTGGTCTTCCAAGTTTTCAAATTGTTAGTAATTGATGGTTGGAGAAAAGCTATTCCTGATCCAAAAAATATAAAGACTAAAAATTACATTGCACTTTCTTAGCCAAAATGATTTCCTCTAGACTCGATCTGCTGTCCAGATAAAAACAGGGAATATAAATGAAGAATACATCTCAAACAAAGAGTAAGAGTAATAGTAATAGGATCAGGCAAGAAGGGAACATAAGAATCAAAGCTGTATTGACTTAGTCTAATTATAATTGGTTTTCTAATTGTAATCTCATTCTAACACTGATCTCCACTCAGCTACAGCAATAGCCTATTTCTAACTCTTCTACAGAAAGTTTATAAAATACTGTCTGTAGTTTCAGGCACCTTGGAATTTGGAGGATTATCCCACCGTTGCCAGTCATGAATTTGAGCTTCACATGGAACTTATAAACTGAAATGAACTTCAGAAGTTCCATGCACTTCTTCATTTTGAAGATGTTACTACTGTGCAATGTAATGCCTTAATTAAAAGGGTAGCTCTTGTCCACAAAAAAATTCCAAATTGTTCTGTTGTTGAGGAAGCATTACACTTCAACCAAATGCTTTTTAGAATATTGTTAACCCACATTTATATTTTTTTAATAAGTGACTCAAGGCAGCAAACATATCTAATATTCCTTCCTCCTTCTCTTTTCCCCACAACCACCACCATTTGGGATTAGACCAGCTGAGAGAAAGATTGGTTTTTATCTTTACCTGTTGGTGGCCAGTTGCCAAAGCCAAGAAAACCTAAGGGGGAAAAAAATCAATATTTATGCAATCAGCTACGCACCCACTTAATGTGTACTTAAAATACCTATGTCTTCTTCTGAATTCACCGTGTACTGCACAGTGCCATCTTTGAACTTGGAATATTAAGAGCTCAGTCCTACTTTACGTTGAGGACGTGTAGTAAGCTACTGAAAGTACAGGTTTTTCAGGATGAATGTTTAAATGAGTCATAGCAGTAAAGCCTTTGCTAATTATCCCGTTTCCTTAATGATCTGCATGCATCAAATTGCTTGAGGTTTTAATGAAACACTGGTTTAAACAAATGTCAGAGCCAGTCAAAATGATAAAGTAAATCCAGTCATAGATGTTTTTGAATGTCAACTATTTTTTATTCAAGACATAAAATTAATTGTGTAATTAGGAGGAAAGTATTACTACACTTGTTGGCTTTTTAACCGAAAATAATAAATGCATTTTTTCTTGTTTTCTTGTAAAAGTTACCTGTATCTTTTCTCCCATTTATTGTGCTACTAACTAGATTTAGAAGATGTAAAATGGTGCAGCAAATGATCCAAAATCTCAAGTCCATGAGGCCCACACTCAACTTGGATTGAATGTTTTGAGATCCAATCATAAATATATGCTGCATTATAAATAGTTTGGCATGACAACCTGAAACTGTGCAAGAATGATTTGGTGAAATCCTTCAAGTACTTTAAATCTTAATAATGCATATACAAAATTACTTATTGAAAGTGTCCCTGTGTAAACACTTCGAACATATCCATTGAGGAATCAGTTAGGACTTTCACCTACAGAAGGTTTCTAGAAATGGAGATCTCTTGGCAAAAGAGAAGTCAAGTGTTGGTTCTAATACAGCCTGTCTCCTATAGCGTGTTTCAATAAAAATTAAGATCGGTGCTATGGATGGGTTTGGATGTGGAAATACTGCATCTGGAAACTTTTCAACTGAATCCCAGAATTGGATAAGTGGATCATGGACAATTGAAATGAAAACAATTTACATCAGATAGTTTTTGTATTGTACTGTCTCTTCCAGTTTTTCCTTACAGCAATAATTCTATAATTAGGTTAGGTTAGGTTTAGAGATGAAAACTGAAACTGACCCAGTTTTAGCCACTGTGTACCTATTCATTGGCTAAAACTCTTGTTTGAAGATCAGACAACAACCAGACTACCATGCAATGCTTTGTATTATGGAAGATTCATTTCTGACAAATTATGCCTAGAATAGTTGAATGGCTCTTCTAGGAAAAATATGGACAATTCCAGGAAATGTTTCTAAAAATGCCATAAACATAACACAAGACTTAGACTTCTATAGCACTTCTATACCTTGCGCATGGGACCCGCAGCAATCCCTGACTCCCTGTTCTAATGGGTCGGGTAGATGTAACCAGCAAGAGACAGTCCCTCAGATAACCTGATCCCAAGCCATGAAGAGCTTTAAAGGTGACAACCATAGGATTATTGTTATGAGGAAAATAGGAGGAAGAATAGCAATAGCACTTATCAATAGCACTTAAATTTACAGTATATACCACTTCACAGTGCTTTACAACCCTCTCTAAGCGTTTTACAGAACCAGCATATTTCCCCCAACAATCTGGGTCCTCATTTTACCACCTCGGAAGGATGGAAAGCTGAGTCAATCTTGAGCCAGTGAGATTTGAACTGCGAACTGCAGCTAGCAGTCAGCTGAAGTAGGCTGCAATACTACACTCTAACCACTGCACCACCTCGGCTCTTCTTCCTCATTCGTCTTCCACAAATAAGGTATTTCCACAATCACTCTCAACACAGAAAATGCCACAAAGGGGAAATATGTGCGTAAGATAAAGGCATGAACTGAAGAAACTCCTAGACTAGTGTCTTAAGACGTTGGCTTAAGATGTTAAAAAGCCTTTTTCCTAGAACTATTCCTTCTTTCTTTTAATGAATTTCTGGTGTTCTTTTGCAGGGTATTTAACCTCAAGCTAGCTGTTTTGCCAGCCTTTAAAAATGGGGAGTTGTTGTAGAAGTGTGAACCCTCAATGAATCACGTCTCTTTTCATTCATCACAAACCACAAGGTGGCCCTCAGATTAATTACAATGTTTATCTTAGCATTTGAATGTATGCAAATAAAAGTAATTACAATAATTACCATGACATTAGGGGAATGATGGTACTTTGTAATTACGGCCTTTTTCAGAAGCAGCTGTCCCAGTAAATGTGTTTGAGCCTTGAACATTAACTTTGCCCTCTGTGTCTGGAGCCAGTATAGGTTAGGGGTTATCTAATTTATCAGAGACGCCCATCTAAAAGAGTTAGGATGTGTGGAAGTACAAAAGAGATTTCAACTCTCTCTCAACAGTTCATGAGCAGTTTCTGAGAAGTGGAATATTTTCAGGATTGTCTTCCGATTTAGGATAAATGTAGATTAGATTGCTGAGCATACTAATTACCCCCATGGTGGTGATTGCTGTAAATTAAAACAAAAAAAACTAAGAAACACAAAGTAAACATTGAGATGTATATATTTTATTACCTTGTTGTTGTTGTTGTTTTGCCAGAAGCAGCAATTAAGGGATGAAAGTTTTGTCTGAAGTAATAGCAAGAAAAGAAGAAAGATTGCTTACGCGAATCCACTTTATTAAAAAGAGTAGGAGAAAGCAAACAGGAGATGCAGATTTCCATAACAGTTTTTATATGCCGACTTATGTTTGGTTTGTAATCAACTACTGATCCAGGATGATGAGATGATGATGCCACCTGATTCGCTATCCTTTATCTGATTATATCTGGTGCCATCCGGGGGTGAAATCCAGCAGGTTCTGACAGGTTCTGGAGAACCGGTAGCGGAAATTTTGAGCAGTTTGGAGAACTGGCAAATGGGAATGGAGATTTTGCAATATCCTTCCCCCAGAGTCGGGAGGGAATGGGGATTTTGCAGTATCCTTACCCTGCTATGCCCACCAAGCTACAGTCACAGAACCGGTAGTAAAAAAAATTGGATTTCACCACGGGGTTGGACATATTAGTTGAGGAAGAAGAACCTGGCCGTGGTGGCTACCTAGGAAAGTGTTCTCCCCATCAAACCTAGAGAGCAAAAGGGTATTCAGCTCTATGGATCTTGGGTGGGATGCATCCCAGCAGTTTTGATAAAAGGGAATTCCTCTCATAAATCAAAAAAGGCTTTTAGAAACGGGAAAAGGCTTCCTAAAATCCCGGAGCTGTGGTCGTGCCATCGCTCTTAAAACCATGTTTCAGCCTTCTTTTTCCCTTTTCTCCAAGAAAAAGAATAATAAGAAACCAAAAACAAGATGGGGTGCATAAAGGGGAAAGTTTTTGAATAGCCTTGGGATGGCGCGAGAGAAGGAGGGAGAGAGAGAGAGAGATCTAAAATGGCTGCCGCTGGGCACTCCGGCACCAGCGAGTGGCGTTCAAATCGTAGCTGGGCTCCCACCAAGAAGATAGCTGGAGTCATCGGAGAGAGAATCAGAAAGAGTGCCAAGGAAGCAGATCTCTCAATGGGAGAAATGAAAGTGGGTCCTCTATGGGGGGGAAAAAGGGGGGGGCGGTGAAGGATGGACCCCCCCAATCTCCAAAATTCCCCCTCCCTCCCGGAGATCGCTGCTGGAGAGACTCAAAGCCTTGTAGATACGAGAAGGTGGACAATCGGGGTGCTGTCTCATCATCTGGACCAGAGAAGTCACCCCAACGGGCAGCCCTGGTCAGCTGAGCTTGGGGACCAAAGGAAGAGTTTAGAAAGATTGGTCCAATCTCAAGTTACCCCAGGCGAGAGGAATAATTCCTACTCTGGTGCAAGAAAGCTCCTGTGTAGCTTAGCCGAGCCGGTTGGGGTGGGAGGAGAGAGTTAACCACGGCTGTTGGATCATGGCCCAGATCTCTCTCTCTCTCTCTCTCTCTCTCTTTTTTTTTTTTTTTTCCTTTTTTTTCCCGGCATCCCTTTCTCCTTTGCTCTCTCCCGCCCGCTCTGCTTCTCTCTCGTTCTCTTCCCTCCTTCGCTGGCACTGAGCATTCATCCATTCCCAGCAAAGTGCCCACCTCCTTTCCAACTTTGCTCGGCCATTATGCCCCATTCCCTCTTTTGTCTCCCCTTCCCTCCCCTTGCCCCAAGCCTCAAGCAAGAGCTGAGCCTCGCTTGGCACACCCTGGCAGGGCTCCCAACCTGTCGTCCCTCTCGCCCTCTGTGCCAGCTTGACCCCCTCCATTTTCTTCTCTCGCTTCCTCGCCTACAGTCTCTCTCCACTCTCTCTCTCTCTCTCACTCACTCACTTTTCGTTCCTTTCTTCCCTGCCATCCTGGGCATCTCCCCCGCTTGAACCTCGAAGATGGCATCCTTGAAGACCGACCCATCCTGAGCAGGGTGAGGCGTGACACTCGAAAAGGCTTGTCTCTCGCGCTTTTCTGTGCCAATTTTCAAAAAGAGAGAGAGAGAGAGAAAGACTTTTTTTTTTCTCTTGGGTTCAGCCCTGATGCCGCAGACTTAAGGCTCAGCGCCGTCGCCGGGCTAGGGCGATGGGTTTGTGGGGGTACTGTAGGGGATTGAGTGGGATCAGGATGGGAATACGGGTGGGGCTCGGGTGGGAGTTACGGGGGTCCCCGAAGAAGGCTATGGAAGCCAAAACTGGGCTTCTGGCGGTGGATCTGAAGGGCCACCTCGTTTCTCTCTCGGTTGAGTAGCCCACCAGCAGCCAAGTTGGGACGTCTGCATAATGGCGGACCACGGTTCCAACTCCAGCCCCCACCCCCACAATCCTCCCTCTGTCCAGGAATGCCAAGGGACGTCGGGCTTCAGAGTTAACCCTATGGGGAGGCCTTCCCTTCTAACCCCAAGGAAGCCTCTTCAGCCCTTGGTGGCCCTCTGCTAGTGCGAAGCTGGCTAGTTATGGCATGGTCTGCAGGACCCGCACCCCTTTCCGGGGTGGTGGTGGGGCCCCATCAAGACTCAGCTAAGCATACTAGCAGTTTGCAAAACCTCCTTGACTCAGCCCTCCCCAAGCTTACCACCCCCAACACCCCTCCAGGCTTATGTTCTGGGGAATATAAACCTGAATATAA
>JANHFK010005824.1:13653-24495 GCA_036250565.1 Sibynophis collaris
ACAGATGGTGAGGAAAGAGATAGGAAGTGAATTGTCAGAAGGATATTTGAAGTTGGGATTGAAACAGGGAAGGTTGGGTGTTGTGGAAGATAAGCCAGTAAAAAGTTAAACCCATCCTTTAATGGGTTTTTTTTCCAAGCCTCTTGACTATGAGTTATACTTGAAAAAATTCATATTTGCTGAATAAAATTGAAAAGAAATCTAGGTTTTTGTAAAATATAAGAGAAACAAGGCTCAAGTTAGAGATGACCAAGCCTAGATTTCTTTTCAATTGTATGGAAACAGATTTAATTTAATAATTATCTCAGGAAGGTGAATCTTTGCTCCATGTTTGATAAACGCAAGATATTTCTACATTTTACATAAATGGTGATGTTGTGCTTAAATGCAAAAAAAACCCCACCTTGAAATATAATCCTTCTTAATGTTCTGGATCATTTACTTTTAATTAAAGTTCTACCTGTTTTGCAAAGTGTTTTTTAGATATTTGTAGGTTTCTTCTCCAATAAAGATTTGAGAATTTATATTACATTTGAGTTAATTTTGCAAGAGGTTATATTATTCCAAAATTTATTTTCATAGAATGATTAAATGTTATCCAATATTGTAGTACTGAAGAGTCAGTATTCAGCTACCATTTTGGCACATATAAACTATTTTGTTTATTATTTTGACTGTTTGTGAGAGAGAGGTAAACAAAGAGAGAGTATGTAGAAAAAACAACAACTTTGCTTTCAGAAAGAAAAATAGAAGCAAAATGCAAAGAGCCATAAGATAAAACACTTATTTCTACATTATCTTCTCTCTTCTTGCTACTCCTTTTTTGCCACTCCAATCTTCAGGTTCTCGTGTCCGAATTTCTGTCTAGCTTGGGAAGCCACATCTGCTTTTGATGTTAGGGTTTCAAGTGTGATGTGATGACCTTTTACAATCTTATAAAAAAAAAATCAAATTGCCAAAATTAAAGTTCATGGCTCCTATGTCCTCTTGATCCACCACCTCACATTATATTTTTACATTTTATTCCTCTAAGCCTGCTGCTGAATGTTCAGTATTACAGTATATGGTTTTTATATGGATACAAAGCACTGGACTCCTTTTGTATTCAGAAAAAAAGCAGTATTTATCATGTTGCAATGTCAAAACTCATCCATCTTCTCTAAGTCATTTTATCAGGGAAGGGTTGCAAGTTTAGTAAAGCCAATTTAGGACTAATTGCTGTAAACACAGTCATACTTTACCATGCAGCAGAAATCAATATAAAACAATTGCATACCACCTATGTCAATATACTCTGGGGGGAAAGAGTTAGCCCTTCATCATATCCCATTCATTGGATTTTTTTCTCATTTTCATAACTCCAAAAACCAAGCCATAAATCTTTCCCTACACTTAGCTTTATTATATCCAAGAACATGCTCAAGAATTGAATTAGTTCTGAACATATAATTAAGCAGTAGCAATTACAGCTTTAATAGTCATTAAGGTTTACAGAATTATTGATGCTCATTAAGAGAGACTGCAAGACAATCTCTACCAGGCTGATACCTTCCAGACATCTGGGACAAAGAAGCAGGGAAATCTGGAAATCTGTCCCCTCTTAACAGGATGGCTGTTGATTACTACATGCCATGGAATTTTCTTTGGGATTCATTGCCATAAATTAGGTAGTAACCAAATACTACATTGAACCCTGAAATGGCATAAAAAACATAATCATGAAGAAATAAAACTCTGTGAATGAATACTGGAAGCTTACTGGAGACCAGCAGCAAGAGTGAGCTTCCAAGGCAACTGGTTGGGCAGATTGTTGGACTAGAACACGACATGAGCCATGGTGGTGCAGTGGTTAGAATGCAGTATTGCAGGTTAATTCTGCCTGCTGACTCCAGTTCGATTCTGAGTAGCTCAAGGTTGACTCAGCCTTCCATCCTTCTGAGATCGATAAAATGAGGACCGAGATTGTTGGGGGCAATATGCTGACTCTGTAAACTGCTTAGAGAGGGTTGTAAAGCACTATGAAGTGGTATATAAGTCTAAGTACTATTGCTATTATCAAGCAGAGTAATTCTCATGGTCTTTAATAATAATGTTTTAGGGTGGAATAAATTTATAGGAAGAAACACTAGAAATTTCCTTCAAAATTAAATTTTAGCTAAGTTTTGTTGAAATATACAAATGAGAGTGTGGTTGAAAGACTTTTTTTATGCCCAAAAACATGGCTGGTATCCTATTTTGTGACTTTTGGATGCTAACATTAACTGCAATTTTACAGTAACTCTCATTCAGTTTATGCCCTCCTCCTTCCCTCCCTCCCTCTCCCTCCCAATCATACTCCCAAATCCAGTATCATGAGACAAGAACAGTAGGCATATTTGTCACCCAAAGAAGAAAGTGTGCTACTGTGTTCTAAACTAAGCATTCCACAAATACAAACACTAATTCTAAATTGTTCAGAAAAAAACAAACATTGGAGGGTTTTTTTCCTTGTCTTCTAGTCCCAAAGGGACTTTTTCCAGAGGCAACTGGATTTTCTGGTTTTTTCTTTGAAGACGTTTCACTTTTCATCCAGGAAGCTTCTTCAGCTCTGACTGGATGGTTGGGATCCTTCCATTCTCCACCCTCCAGTCAGAGCTGAATAAGCTTCTTGGACAAGAAATGAAACGTCTTCAAAGAAAAACCAAAAAATCCAGTTGCCTCTTGAAAAAGCACTTTTGGGACAACCATGACCTGATGACTGAGAATTTCCATAGACTTGTCTTCTGGTATTTTATGTATGAATACAAAGTCAGTACATGAACATATATCATTAAGAATTTTTATCGTTGGAACAGTATCAGGAAATGCTATGGGCTATCAAATGATGCAATGAACATGCAGATCTCTCCATATAGTAGCAGCTTCTGTCAGGTGTCTTTTGGAAAGACATTGTCTGCACCAGTGATGGGTTTCTATCAGCTCACCCCGGATCGGGCGAACCTGTAGTGGCAGCGGCGGGAGGCTCCACCAACCCGCCCAGACGTCATCATGGATACTCTGTGCATGCACAGAAGGTTCTGCACCAGTAGTAGGTTCCTACCAGTTCTGTCCAGTTCTTAGAACCGGTAGTAAATGTGGCAGGAGGTTCTGCCCACCTGCCTGGACGTCATCACAGATGCTCTGCGCATGTACAGAAGCACTGCGTGCAATAGGAGTGCATGCCTGCTCACGCGTGCGCACGTTGCAAGCCAGTAGCAAAGGTATGTAGAACCAACCCGTTCTGCGCATGCACAGAAGCGCCACGTGTGAGCAAAGCAAGCACACACACACACTCCTTGTTCATTCCGAACCAGTAGCGAAGGTAAGTGGACCCGATTACTGGTCTGCACCTTCAAAGGGTTGGTCTTTTCACTGAAGAGAATGTCCAGGCTTGAGAACAAGAAAGCAGCAGCCATTCTCTAGAGTTTAGGGGAAGGCAGGATCATTTCTAGATACAATTTAGAAAGTTAGGATCGTCCTGTAAATCTGCATAACCCAGCATCATTTCCATGTAGATTGGCTGACCTGTGTATGTTTATCAATTATTGATTAAATAAATCACAAAAGGGTTGCACAACATGTCAGAGTTAGCCCAGCGTATGAACAAGCCTTAGGAGCACATTATATAATTTATCTTCAGTCTTATATCGTTGTATCTCTGTCATATGAAAATAACCCATATATTTGCATGAAACATACTTCACAAAGTATTTTACAAATGTTAACCCAATTGGATTTTTTTTTATTAAACCAAAAAAAATGCATGAATAGATTCTGTAAATCTAATTTATTGCTTCACAGGAAATGTATTAACAAAGTCAGATCTCACCTCAAAAATCAAGTAGGTAAGTATACCATGCATCTATAAAGTAGTGACCCAGTTGAAATTTCCTAGTACTGTAGAAAATATGCATAATTTGTAATAAATATTGCACATATCCTCCAAACTGCTGTAAGATGGAAGAGAAATATGCCATTATTTTCTTCTTCCTTTTTCTGTCCACAGAGTCAAGTTTCTTGTGTTATTATTATTATTTGCAAAATAAAAAAAATCAATCTGTATATAATTTAGAGTACACATAAATTTGAATAAGAACTAAATTACAGCAAGAAAAAGTACATATCCATCAAAATGTAAAATCAAATATGTAAAAATAAATGCAGGAATACAATGTGTTTTCTTTACTAAAATGTATGAAGGCCTTTAAAAACTGTGCATAATATCTAGGAAGGACTCCAAATCATAAGTATATGCCATACATGCAAAGGTCCATTTTCATTGATCCTAGATTAAATCAACAATAGGAATACCATAACTTTCTTGTAATTCCTTAATTCCTCCAAACGTTTTCATTAAACATGGTGGGAAAATAATGATTTGCGGCAACATGAATAATTTGGGGAAAATAAAAGCTAAAATGGGAATGTAAAGCTTTTGAAAACCTATATGTTCGGCCCTCAAATTTGTCAATATTTTCTACATTGACCTATTCTGTAATATCCGTATATTATAGCCATGCCTGTTGGGACACAGTCTTTAAAAAAAAAAAGCAATTTTTTTTTTAAGTTGTTCGTCCCTGGATCAAAGAATTTAATGTAGCAATTTCAGGAAAGATCCCTTAAAAGAACCATTCTCCCATTAGATTATATTAATAAATTATATTAATAAATTATATTGGTTATGAACCAGTTCAGTTAGACTGTTGAGCAGTGGTGAAATCTTGTTGGTTCTATCTGGCTCACGCATCCCGGTAGTAATGGCGGCGTGTGGTTCAGCGAACCGGTAACGGTGGCAGCGTGAGGCTCCGCCCACCACCCGGACATCATTACTTCCTGGTTTTTAACTCTCTGCGCATGTGTAAAGCCTTCTGCGCATGTGCCGGGGGTCAAAAATTGGACGTGATGAGCATACTTCCGAACCGGTAGGGAAGGTAAATAGATTTCACCCCTGCTGTTGTGCACAATGATGATTCCTAAATATTGAATTAGCAATCATATGGAACATTTACTTGACCAGACTTCTTATTTAATGTTTGGATATGAAGCTGGACTTTCCATTAAAATTGGAACACAATTCCTATGAGAGCTTTGTTTATATATCAAAGGGTTTACACAGGCGATCAATATTTAGAGCATATCTAGACATGCAATTCAGCCAACAATCATAGCTTTCCTATCCTTTCCATTTCTAAGGAATTTATAACAAGAAACTTTTAACAGTTTAGAATGTTGACTGTGGCTCATTATGTTGAAAGTCAGTAATAAAAGTCAAAAGTTTCATGGTGGTCTACTGTTTAATTCTTCCTTTAAAAATAACCAGAGAAATATAAATGTTATTAATTATTAAAAAGTTGATGAATTTTCCCCAGCTCTTGAATTTATTTTTTAACGCCATTCCCATAAGCATGAAAGAAATAAAAATAAATAAATAAAAGGAAGTGCAATTAAACCAATGTTAATTAGAAACTGGAATTTCTGCATGATTTTTAAGATCTTGCGGGGAAAAAATGTTTCTTTATTTTTTTTAAATTAACAATCTCGGTGGTGGGAATTTTTAAACCTATTTTGAATTACACTGTAGTAACGAAAAGGCAGTGATTTCTCTAAAAAGAGGGAAAGAGGAAGAGCAGGGTGATGAGGAGAAAAAGGAGGGTCAGGAGGAGGAGGAGGAGGAGGAGGAGGGGAAGGGGAAGAGGAGAAGGAGGAGGTGATGGAAATTGGTATTCCTTCAGTCCTAGCAGGGAGAAGGAACCATTTTCCAAAAGCTAGAGATCTGTAAAATCAAAGTCTTCCAGTTGCCATACCATTTTCATAAACATTAATGAAAAAGTATATACCAGGAAGGCAATAAGCCACCAGGATACTGAAATGGCAGTGTGATTTCTCCTACTCAAAGGAGCCCCCTATGTAGTTAAAAATGCTATAAACACATACCTTACAATGGGACTGAATTTTCTGTGTATTTTTATAGAGGATTGATCTATATACAGTAAACCATTTCAGCTTGATTTAATGCTGCACACATGAACCTTAAAACAGATCTCAGTACAAAGTTCCATATCCAGAGGCTTTTCTGATATAAAGGTTTGGTAGTACATTTTCTTTGACATAAATAATAAATGTTTGTTTGTTTTTCAGACAAACTCTTTCATAACTTGGTCCTCTCATAACACCAAATTGTTGCTCTCCGATATAAAAGTGACTAACATAGGACAGACACATGGAGGAAAATGCTATCCTAGAACACATATTAGAAAATTATTTTCATATATTATTTTTATATTTATATATTATTTTTATGGGGAAAAAAAGTTGTGTTCTGTGACGGAAGCAAACAAGTTGTCTTTATTACTTTCAAGTTCCTTTATGAAGTTCTTCCATTTTCATCTACTACATTCTCTTCCTTGTCACATTACTCCAGTTCAATGTCTCCTGCGTAGAGAGTGATGAGCAGGATTGCAGTAAATCCCGTGAGCAAGCCAGCATTTTGAATCAGGAAAAAAACAAGATCTGTTTTTCTTCCAGTTACTTTTTCTCTCAACATGTCGTTCATCTCTGGGAACTGGAGTTGCCATGGGAATAAAAACCACAAAAAAAGGAGAGAGAAAATTACAGTAGGTAAGTCTTGCCATCTAGTGGTAGAATAGCATGTTAGTATATTCAATTTATAAAATGCATTCATTTATATTTTATGGTGGTGGTTTTTTCTTCTTGGTTTTTTTTTTTTTGTAGATTACTGGTATGACACGATTTCTAAGTTCCAAGGAAAAAGAGGACTTAATGATTTGGGGATGCATCCATCTTGGATAGTAGGACCAAACAATAACTTCACCAAGACATGGACAAGGAAAAAGAAGCTATGTTTTACTTCTAAACCTCTATTCTTAGATTCGGGGACTTCCTCATCTCTCCATCTTAGTCAGGAAACATTTTATTGGTTTGTGTAGCAAATTTAATTAATAACCATCTCTTTTGGGCCAGCCTATTATGAGTGAAGAGTTAAGATGAAGCTCAGGTCTAGCTGCAAAACCTGATAAATCGCAATGTTATGTAGGTAGGAAAAAATAAATCATTCCTTGTAGACCTTTCATTACCCAGCTAGGTAACATCAACAGTGCAGGGTATGTTCGCTGTTTATCTACAGTAACTTGCCCTTCCAGTTTTGGTCAATGGATGCTTTTCTCTTTGATATTTCTTTGAATGGAGTATTGTTTTCTACTTGATTGTTGTCTAGTGTTAATCCTTTCTTATCTAGCTGTTGGCTGCTGGCAATTGTGTTTATACAATATGTTCCAACAAAATGGATATCCATACAACTTTATCAAAAAGTGCCTGACCACTCAACCTACTACGATGCAACCAATACAATATAGGAAAAGAATAATATTACCTTATGTCACAATATTTCAGAAACAAACAACAAACAACAACAGACTATTGTAACCACGTGACTTCATAGTAGCACACAAACCAACTAAAGTTCTCTAAAACATAGGTAAACCAAAAGACTTAGTAGCCCAAAAAGAAAGAAGTCATCTGCAACGAATTGCAACATACACTCTAAGGACTGTAATAGCCACTATGTAAGACAGACAGACAGAAGATTATCTATGAACAACAACTCACAGTCAGAAGATACAATGGAAATTCCTTAATTTCATAACACATGGACAGACTCAATCACAACTGGGAAACTGTGAATATTTCAAACCAAGTTAAATCTAAAAATATCGTTCCTTCCTAGGACTAAGAGAAAGCGACTGACTCAAAGTAACCCAGTTGGCTTTGTGCTTAAGGCAGGACTAGAACTCATGGCCTCCCATGGCCTTTAACCACTACATCAAATTGTTTCTTTCTGCTTAATTACCAACAATTAATCTGGATTATGTCTTTATTTATTTTTTGCATGAGTATTTCTAGATCTTAACTTGATGGAGATTGATATCTGTTTTAACTAAAAGTATTGATCTTTTGAACTGTTGTCCCACTAGCAATAGAAATATAGTAGATGCTTTATGTACTTGGCAGCAAACAAATGAAGACAATTCTCATTCTTTGCTGCAATTAGTAAAGATAAGTTGTTGGTTTTTTAGGCTCAGGTTCCAACTCCCAGAAGAATATTTCTCCAAAGATCTTACCTAACCAAGAATGGGAAACACAGCATCTTGGACCATAGACAAAAAGAAAAGAATTCAGCAGTAAGTCAGCCACAAACTGTAGCTATTGTATAGGGCATAGATTTAGAATCAATTTTAGAATGCATTTTTAAAGGCTGTCTAACTGTAACAGGAAAAGACATCAGACCAACAACTTTACTAATGCTTTACCCATCATATGTAAACGTTTTAATGTGCAAAAGGTTTCTTATGGAGGAACATTCAAAAGTATGAGGCAATACAATCTCTGTTTTGACCCAGAGTACTATTACTTCAGTTGATAGATTCCCTTGAACAATGAGATTGATTCACTATGATCACTTAAGAGAAATGGTAAGAAAGAGAGAAAACGAAGAACTCTTACAAATCCTACCTGTTTCTAGACAGAGAAGAATAAAGTGAAGTTCAGCAATAAATCAGGGTTCTGTATTGATCATTCACACATATTATTACATTGGGCTCAGACACAGTTCCAGTCTAGAGACCTAAAGATAGAGAGATTTGAAAGATAGATAGAAAAACCTATCACCTACTGTGCCATAAGCAGGCTTTCAAACTGGGTTCTATACATCATGTAAGACAGAAAAACATCAGAGAAAACAGCTTTAATGTCCAAGCTTGCTCTTTGCTTTTGGTAAAGATGAGAAACAGCTCATAAAATATACCCAGCTACCATATTTCCACTTTTTTTCTGAACTACGCCTTACTCATTGTAACCCAAGAAACGAGGCACAAACATATCCTAGAATTCACTGTGCCAGTTAGGATTATAGCTGTGATTTATTCATGTCTTCCTCTCTAAGTGGGTAGGAATTGCATATCTCTACGAATAATTGCACGTAGCTTTATTAAATTCTCTGTATTTTTTTAATACATCGATCTTTCTGGTTTCAGAATTGGCACAGCCAGAAGCATTAACATGGCACGCAGTCCCTGAAAACTTAAATACTCCAAAAGTTGTGAATAAATTGTAATGCATAATTTGATAAAATAAGAAAAATGTTACATACATAGGGAGTAGTTAATGGCATAATGGCATTTTAATTAATTTTTACTTAGCCATCTTTGTTTGTTTTTCTCCTAGACATACCAAATGTTTTGAAATGGAAATTGCTAGGATGCCACCACAAGTAAGATGGTGCTAAATTCTAGAACTATGGTTCTTAAAACCCACACAGACTAAATACCAAATCCATATACTTCCCCTTATTTCTCTTAAGTTTTTCCAGCCATTGGCCTCATGTACGCATGTAGAACTAGTCAAACTTTCATATAGAGTTTTCAGGTGCAGGTGAGTAACTCGGGGAGAACAGCCGTTTTTAGAATTAAGCAAAAAAGGCCAAGATAGAAGTTCCTTATTTTGTCTCATAGCAATAAATACTTCACCCTAGATTTAGACTGACTTTATGAAATTTAACACCATGCTGGATCACATCCAATATGTCCAGCTTGGAAAAAAAGTAGCATGAACTAAATGCTATTTCAATGTCCTAGTTTCACGCTAATAGTACTGGTACTGTGCTTTCTCTTAACACCCTTTCACAAATATTAGTCTCTCATAATCATGCATTGTAATAATGCTAATGGTTAAGTCCATTTGTACTACAGCAGACTATAAATATTGTTAAGTAGTTACATGGGTAGATAAGCTGTAACAAAAACTTACCATATCTGCAAGGGAGATGTATAGAAACATGCCTCCAGCTATGGCAAAAATGATGTTTGGAGCGAAGTTGTTCCCTACAATTATGCCAAATACTAGGCCAATATAACAAGAGCATGCTGATAAAAAATTGAAAAACAAGGCTTGCCTTGTGCTCATTCCTGCATTAAGAAGGATGACAAAATCCCCTAAAAAAAGAAATGTATGACATTATCAGTATGTAACACAGTTATGATTTATACTTTCTCCAAGATAAATCAAAATACAGAGAGACAATTTGGTGTAATCCTTTAAAGGCACCCTTGGTACAGGATGACTTTGAGCCAGTCGTTCTATCATTCCTAGAATGGGAAGTTGAAAAATGTCTATCTGTCAATCTCTAGGACCAGCATGATAAATTATAGTCTGTAACCCTCAATGGAGAGGCTTTCATCTTGCAGTAGATTGATTCAGGATGATAATAATTCAAAATGGACTGGTAAGATGTATATGAAATGTATCAGAAAACTATCATTTCCCCATTTAAATGTAAAATATTTATGGATTATGTCTTGCTTGATGAGAAGTTTGTTAGGACAGCTTACCCCAGTATGATGCCCTTAGAGTTGGAATGCAGTTCTAGATTTCTGAATCACTATGATTAGAAGTTGAAAGCCATAACTATGATAGCTTCATTGGTTCTAGAAGTCTGCCTCAGCTACATACCGTATTTTTCGGAGTATAAGACGCACCTTTTTTCCCTCTAAAAGCGGGTGAAAATTTGGGTGCGTCTTATACACTGAATTAAGAACTATGACAGATCTACGCCTCTTCCGTCGGGCCTTGAAGACGTACCTATTCAAGGCGGCAGGCCTCGCACAGTAACCTGATATTCCTCCTCGCTTGGGTGTAGATAGGGTTTTTAGTTAATTAGGGGATTAGTTTTAAAAGGGGTTTTTAATAAGGATAATACAGTCTACTAATATTTGTCTTTTAATTGTTTTTATACTTTTGTATTTATATGTT
>JANHFK010005826.1:2639-13609 GCA_036250565.1 Sibynophis collaris
CAAAGTCAATGCGGAAGCCAGATTCACTTAACACCCAGGTTACTAAATTAACAACTGCAGTGATTTACTTAACAACTCTGCCAAGAAAAGTCGTAAAATGGGGCAAAATTCACTTAAAAACTGCTTCCTTTAGCAACAGAAACAGTGACCACCCGGCCACGCCCTCATAACAGTAGGGAAAATATTTAGATTTCACACCTGTGGTGGGGGGCACTGAGGATGAGTTTGTAGCACCAGGGGGCACTGGACTGAAAAAGTTTGGGAACCACTGGTGTACAGCCTTCATGTGGAAGTATCCTAAGTGAAATAAATCAGATGTTTCATAAAAAGAAACGTGGAAAGAAATATAGGGGGCATATTTTCCACCATAAAACCCAGTAGCTTTTCTTCTTTCTGGAGGCATCTAACAGTCAACATTATGTTCCTAGCTAGCATGGATAGTGCTGAGCTTAATTAACTTCCAAAAGTCAACCCTGGGGACAAATGGGGTTTCATTGGTGATGTGTATATGGTCTCCTGTTACATATCAATAGTCAGTCTACTCCTATGCTCTTGACACTCTTTACATACCTAATCTGTTCTCAGTTGCATTTTGTCTCTCCTACAAAAGGAGGCTTGTAATTATCCTGTTTGCCTAAAATGTGAGGGAAAAGCTAGGTCAAGCCTGCCAGGAGAAAATGGGACCATCTGCATTCAGGTCCCTCAACTTCCATACAAGGTCCAGGGGTGGGTTCTACTTACCTTCATTACCGATTCGCAACGGGAGCACATGTGGGGTGCTTCTGTGCATGCGCAGAACATCAGTGATGACATCCAGGTGGGTGGGTGGAGCCTCCCGCCACCATTACTACCAGTTCTAAGAATTGGACAGAACCAGTTGGAGCCCACTACTGAATAAATCCTAGTAAGAATCCTGAAGAAATTATTTCCAACTGGATTTCTTCCTGAATACCAGATTTGCAACTTACTGGCTGAACTTATTTTTTCCTGAAGTGGAATATAAGAAATAATAAATGACATTGTTAATTAGAGCAGAAAAGGGACAGACAAAATCAGAAAATGCTCTCCTGATCATTCCCAGGCAGAAATCCGTATAGTTTAATCAATGAGAACCTAAGAGGCAACACATTCTTGCACGCTGCTATTGGTGGATGTGGGGAGATAAATTGGGGAATTGTGGGGGGGGGGGTAATAGTGAAGAGGAGATTGACCCTTTTCACTTCTGCCCCCAACCCAATAACTGACCTATTCTCAAAATTTTTACAGTCCTTTTTGTATTATTATTCTTGTGGCATCATCGATTAGAGGCTCCACTTAGCCTTTACTTGCTTTGCTTCTGCCTCGGTTGCTGTTGGTGTTTTTTGTTTTGTTTTGTTTTTTGGCCAGTTCTTTTACAAGAAAGCTAGTTTTCATCTCTTGCTCTGCTCTATCTTAAATCTTCAGATAAAAATAGAGGGTAAGTCACTCTGATTTCTCTACAGCTGCTAAGCACTTCTAGCTCTAATTGAGGTCAGTGAAAATTGCAGGCTCTGCTACTTCTGAATACCTGCTTTTTAGTGTTGCGCATTAGCTATTTAGCACCCTTTCAATTGTGCATCATTCACTTGAAGAACGCATCTGATGTAGCGGTCAAGGGTAAGAGTCTTTCTCTGTAGCTGTGTACTTGGAGGGCTCTGTGACTGAACTCTATGCAGCATGCTGTTGCCGGTGACTACCGCAGCTCCTTGTAAAAACGCCCTTCTTTGCTAACTCTGGCACAGCTACTGTAGTCATTAATTGCATCCTCTGGAGTGCACTTCACATGAAGGGTATCGAAGTGAATGAAGACAGCTACATTTCGGTAATGACTTTCAAGATGTATCACAAAAACAGATGCGCAGGGAGGAAAACAACTTGGCTTCCCTCTGTGGCTTGCGTAGCGCAACTCAAAACCTGTCCGGGTTCTCTGTTCTTGGTGCAAGCAAATAATGGTGGGATTTAAAAGGTTCCTCCCTCCTTCTCCCCATCCCACTCAATTGCTGAGGAAAGTGCTATTGTATAATAAAAGAGAATTTAAGGAGGTGGTATTTAAGGGAACATCTTTCCTTACTTCTCTCTGGACTTGCCAAGAAAGCTCTCCTGTATCCCGATCTATAGATAAACATATTAAATGGAAATATGAAAAAGAGGCATGCTTGATTAAACCCTGGTTTCTGATGCCAGGCTGGCTTTATTTAAGCACCAAATGGACATCAGTCTGCTACTTGTTTGCTTATTCAATACAGATCTTGGATAGTGTACAAGAAGAATGAAAATTACTTAACAATATATTACAAAGCTACATGGCCTAATTGTCCTCTTGGGCCAAGTGCCTTCTGAAATGTCAGAAGGATGGGAGCAATGGACACCTCCAGAGGCAACTTGTTCCAAGTGCAGGGTCTACTATGGAAAAGGCCAGTCCTTTCCCTGGAGATGAATCACTCAAGAAGTTAATATAATTGGATATCTGAACTGGACAAGCTAAGAAACTGGTAGAGCCATATTTAGCAAAGCAATCTCAGGTATAACACTATGCAAGGCTTTGTAGGTAAATAATTAGCCTTTTGAAGTGGGTCTTACTCTAGAATTTACTCTTACCTGATCCAGTTCTTGGAATCATTAATACTCATTTGTATTTCTTTTTATCTAGGAAACTAGAGAAGATGAATTCTTCTCATGTCCTACCATGTCCCTCTCCCTATATGAAACCACAAAACCTCCTTCCCCCTCCTCAATGATCCTGAGAGTCCTGATTCACTCTTCTTTGAAGCTTGTGTTTTGCATTCTTCAGTTGGAGTGAAGAATATGCTTCTGAATTCATTTATTTATTCCTTGTGAGATCTACCTATAATTTACCTGGATGAACACTAGGCAATGAGTGACATGCCTATCATCAGCCAGAGGTAGGGGGAAAAATACTATACTTGTTGACTATTATCAACACTGAGGCCAATTGTACTCCATTTTCAAAACTAAGTTATTTCTATTTTCTCCACCATCAGTAAAGATCCCATTTTTGCCAAAAAAGATAGAAAAAATTGAGCAATTTTGTTCTTTTTCATTGTGAGCTGATTCATGTCCTCCCAATGAAGAGGGTCAAAATAGCACTACCCCTCCCATTTTTAAACAGTAGAGGTGGAAGCACTTATGAATTTCTCATAAATGCTATGCATAGTAGACTGCATGCATGTCGTTGTGTGGGAGTATGTGAGTAAAAGAGAGAGAGAGAGAAATTTGTGCAGAACATGCATTGTACACATGGAAGATATGTGTGTTTTGTGTAACCGTAGGTAGAAAGAAGAATTAGATATTCGCATGTATGCACTTTTTCTTGAACGCATGTCTGTATCATACCTAACATAGCCCTCATGGTGAAATGTTTTCTTTACTTTGAGGCTACATCCAGCATTGTTGTTTGGGTAATATGTACTAGTTACTAGCTATTGTGGCTAATTCTAAAACATAGAACTAAAATTAGCCTAGTATTCTTATTGTAACCCCTTGAGAAATACTCTTCATTGCTGTGAGAGCTAAGGAAGCACTCTGTACTTGACCCAAAAGCCCAGTTCCTACTTCACAGTAGTGAGATTGGGTTCTTGAAATGTTCATGCTGAACTTGCTTTTGTGGCAGCCAAGAAAATAGATAAAAGGCATCTCATTTAAAACTTATCCCAAGTTTACTCTACCGTCAACTCAGTCTAAAGTCACTATCCATTTCAATGTTAAAAGCATTCAAAATAAATTGAGACCATTTTAATGCTAATATTAAAAAGTGTTATTTAAGAATGTTAATGCAAGTGGATTTTATGAGCCACCTGCTGTACACACTGAATGAGGGGGCTATTAATATTTCAATAGTATCCTTTTATTTTTATTTTTTATAAGTATCTATTTAATTCAAAGGATTAAGAAAACAGAATATTACTATCCCCTTTAGATTTTTAATTACTGAGCTCTACTCCTATTAGGAAGTAATTTATAGGTAATGGTTAAAGAATGCTCTTCTTTAATTTTCTGTTGCTATAGCTATAAATGAAATATGTTCATATGTCAGATAGCAAATGGCGATCTGTTACTCCAACAGGTTTAATGTGACCATAAATCTCCAGTGACTGAGAAACTGGGTCAAGGTTGGAATAAATTAGGTGGATCTGTCCACCGAATGGTGAACATTTCAGTGCAAAGCAGGGGCTTGATCGTGCAAGAAATTGAGATATGAACTTTATTTTATTCATGCTGGCATTTTTTTCAAGCAACTGGGCTGAACAGAACTTCAGTCAAATGAAAATTTTAGTGAAAACAAATATGGTAGAATTGTCCTTCTCTAATAAGGGTCCAGACCAAGTAGAGAATGAGATTTGGTTTTTTGCTATGGCTTTCAAAGATTAAAGGGCCTATAATTCCACTGAAACATACAGTAATTCCTATTTTTCAGGGCTGGGGTATTGCTAGAGTTGAGAACATTCTTTTCTAGATATTCTGTAGGAACTTCATTCTTACTCTTCTTGATGTCATCCCTCGCCATATTTCCCATTCTAATTCTCCTCTTCTCTCCCATTCCCCATCCTCCCATTTAAATAGAATGGCTATCCCCCTCTCCCCTTTTAGGTTAACACATCTAACCTTCAAAAAGCTGGATGTCCTTTAGCTTGGAGCAAAGAAATATAATTTTCTGCATCTCTTTGCTGCCATCTAGTAACCATCCACATTTTTAAATTCAGATCTTGTAGTCTTACATACAGTATATACAGGGAAACCATATTTGTTTATTTCAACTGTGTGGTCACATGTTGGGTTAACATTAACCCCCCTGCTGTTGAGGTAGTATGCAAGAAGACAAAATGCTAAATATCATTATTAATGGTTTCCATGTAGTATTACTCTAAGAGCCTTCCCTTGAAAACAGAATTTCACCTGAATTCTCCCCCCACCCCAAAAATAATAATCATAGTTTCACTGAACTACAATGGAGCTTAGAGTCCAGATGTGATGGACAGTAAAGAAAAGGTATTTAACTATGCCCGCCTAAGTCTAATTTAACTAGACTACTGTCTAATCCAACCCTGTCATGAGAAATGTAAACAGCCCCTCATAAACACATCTGGAGTTCTCAGGACAAGGTGAGCCCTCTTGCTGGGGCTGTTGAGCAATTGAAATCCAGCAACTGTGGTATATTGTTGCTGTGGAGCTGAACACAAGTTAGTCAACATCCTTCTTGACCGTTGCTATTGAACCTTTTATAACTGTCTTCATCCATTTATTCAGTTCCTTTTCCTTAAAAAGCTTTGGTGGGCCAGAGGAGGAAAATGAATATGAGGGGGAAATAGTGTATCAAGTAGTTTGATTTTAAAGAAATAAAGACATTTTGTTTCATAGATTTATGCTACCCAGAAATAAAGAAACCATAAATGTCAAGTATGATCAGTTTCCACTGTTTCCCTTTAGATGTATGTTGATGAGGTTTATGTTCTATATTATCATGCAATCACTCACTGCTTCAGCTATTTTTATTATTAGTGGCATTGCCTTTTGACCTCTCTTGACTAACAGTTTGTTTTCTAGATTCTCTGAGTGGTGTCTCCTGCCGTCCAAGCATTTATCACCTGTCCTTTTTTTTAAAAAAATTATGATATAAAAATATGTTACTATAACAATACAAGCTGTTATCAACCATTTACTATACAGTTTTAGCCAGGATAAACACACAGTAAAATGCTGAGCGAGAGAAATCACATATTAAGCTATCTACAGTAATCAGTAATATAATGGTGTGTTATATCAAAAGTGACATGATGGAGGTATCTAAAACTGTGCCCTGCATAGAGGAAGTTGCCAGGGAATTTAATTTTTTTCCTGTCTTACAAAACGTTAGAAACTTTGATGGTTAGAAAAAGATTTAGAATAGGCAAAAGAAAATACTTTTTTACACAAGGCATGATTAGACTGCTACCACAAGAGAGAGTGAAGATCACTAACTTAGTTAGCTTTAAAGGAGGATTGAATAAATTCATGAAGAGCAAGTCTATTAAGAGCTGTTAGTCTTCAAGGTTCAAAACTAATTACTACTCTGAATTGAGCATAGTGTGCCCTCAAATTTATTTATTTCCATTCTACCTTCATTATTTTTACTGGTGATGAACATTTCCAACACCTCTACTGTCCCCACAGCAATGCTTTGAAGTGGGTTTGGTTGAGAGAGAGTGACTGGCTCAAACTGTCACCCAGATGACTTTGATGGCTTAAGGTGAGATTAGAACTCATAGTGTCTAGCCTGGTTCCTTAATTACTAGACCAAAATAGCTCTGTAATACCCATTCTGGCAGAACAATGGCAGGAGAGAGGATATCTCAACCTTCTGCTTATAAGCACAGTACAAACGCTTGACTGGCTTCTTTGAGATTAAAAAAATGGCGACTTAAGGTAGACCTTGGCTTGTTCTACTAGGGTTCCTTCACATTTCTAATGCAAGTATATTCTATTATATCTAGCACATAATTGAATGAAGTAAAATGTACCTTCTGCTTCCAGTGAACCTTCTTAGCAATGGTGAAATATATTGCTTTTTAACTTACTTTGTAATAGAGAGTTTTGTAACTTACTCATCGTTTAGGGCACAATTTTCCTCTTCTTCTTTACTTTCCTTATGTATTCATTAATCACAATTGTAGACCAGTCACTCAGTGTGTTCTTTGGACCTGACAAAATTTAGAGTGTTCAAGAATGTCAAATATGTTCTTTCCATCTGATATCATTATTAGATGTGCTAGGTGGTTATGCTAATTGATAGCATTCCAAACTTTTCAAGCACATTAATACCCAATTCCACTTCATTATCAGTAATGAATCACTCTGGATTGACTGAAGTATTTATGACTTTTATCTAAAACTGTTTGAGGGAGGAGGGAAGCAGAAGTTAACTTTTCCTCTAAGAATGTACTTAATTTGATGTATGATCACTGATCGTGCAAATTAAATAGTACTATACCGCTCCAAATATATATTTTTTCAAATCACTAGGAAATGTACTGGGAACAATGAGTTTCAACAAGACTTTTATTTATAGAAAAAGTCTATTTCATCTAGAAAACATCATTGCTAACATTAAAAGTTGGCCAAGCACATGCCTAATCTTGCTATGGTCTGCGCCAAAGTATTGTGTCTTTGAGCTAAGATAAATGAACTGCTTTCATAAGTCCTAAGTTATTTTCATTCATTTCTCATTTGTTCTATTTCTATAATGTTCTATCTGCAATAATTTTTAACATGAAATTTTATACTTAAATTCATAGTTCTGAACTATTTTATCTCAAGGTACTTAAACGGAAGAAGTATTTGTATTGGAATTTGGTAAATGGGATAAAAACAAGTCCCACCATCACTGGTGTTAACAAGGTCTGTCTTGTCATCCTTTCTGAAGCCCCCTGTTAACTGTGCTGTGCTGTCCCTTGAAATGATCAGATTACAATAAAATAAATTGTCATTTATAAGCCTGGAGTGGGGGAAAAAGGCTTTTTAAACAACTTTCTAAACACTGAAAGAATGGGAACCAACATATCTTCAGAAAGAGCATAATCTGGAAGCATAGGAGTCTGGCGTTGAGGTGTAAGAATAAAAAGAAGGTGTTTGTACTGTGATGTCATCATGCATGCTTCATGAGTTTGACAACATTTCAGTTTGTACTACATATCTTTGTCTTGGAAGCCCATATAGTTCAAGGCTTCTTCCCATATAACCTGGATAGAGGAGTATAAGGTAATGGAGGCATCTTCAAAATCCCCTCTTCTGTGGGTGGGACTACTTTGGGTAGGTTCCTACTGGGAAAGAGAACCCCACAGATAGTCAACCCCTAAGCCAGGGGTGAAATGTACTTACCTTTCCTACCAGTGTGCTGATGTTCATGCACACCGTCGTCTGCATGTGCACTATCATCTGTGCATGCGCAAAGCCTTCTGCGCATGCACAGATTGTCAAAAGTGGGACATGATGACATCCAAGTTTGGGTGGGGTGGAGCTACCGGTTCTCTGTCCTACCCAATCCAGTGCTACCAGCTCCTGCAAGCCTGATAGAGCCGGCACCATTTCACCCCTGTCCTAAGCCAACTACAGCTTTAAAAGTCAGTAACAAATTTCTTGAATAGTGTCAAATAGGCAACTGGTATCCAGAGCTTCCCATACAAGAATCATTTGATTTATCACTCTTATAAACGCATCAGTTGAGCCTACTAGAGTAAAGAGGACACTTGAGAGTGATAGTGCCAGTTACCCAGGCCATCACTGGATTCCCAAATTGTCTAGAACATCAGCATTATTGCAGACAGACAAGGTGGAAATTCCCCAAGTACCATCCAGATCCATCAGGGCTAATTGCACTGGAACATTTAAACTGGTCTTTTGTTCCTGCAGAACTGGCTACTGCCAATCAAAAACTAACAAGAGAGTGATCTGCATGTCACCACAGAGTAACCTTTAATATTTATACTGTGTTTAGATGAATGTTCTCCTGTAACCTTGTTTCTATTAAGTTTTAAATTTTAAAAGTGTTTTAGTGGTTGTGACATTGTTTTAAATGCATGTGATAAAGTAAATACTAATTAATAAGACACATATAACCAATACCAGCAAATCAGAGTTTCAACACTTTCTAGTATTGTATATAGTCCGTAATTGTCCAGAACCACTCTTGATTAATCAACTGGGCCTTGAAAGCTCCCAATACAAGAAATGATCGCCTCTTTTGTCAGCAATGGACAATCCTAAATGGGATTCACACTTTATACAAGGCATCTGCTGGGATTCTTTGTATAAACGGGACATAGTATCCTCCCCTATTGCTAGTCCATGTATGATATGCCATATGCTAAATAAATAAATCAGCTCAGTTAGCTCAAGGAGAGACACTACTATGCAGTAAGGCAAATTATATACTAATGATATCCCTTCACTGATTTGGCCACCTAAACACAATAGTGAACACCCAGTTGGCATCTCTGGGTGAAACTTCTGGTTGGTTGGATGGAGTTCCCATAGATTCCAGCAACTCCTCATCCTCCAGACATACACAGTTGCATCACAGTTTATCATAGTGGATAGGGTTCTTCCCACTTCTATCTCAGCCAGTGTCTATAGCATGCCAGGTCAGCACATTCATCCAGGATGAACTCCTGGATAATAAGATCAGGATCTAAATAGGAATGTCTCAATTGAATTTACTTAAATTTCCTTAGTTAGATTGTTACCCAAAAAGGACAAAAGGCTAACTCTCTTTTTCATGCAACAGCCATATTGTACCGTAGGCTTTCTCTGTATCTCCCTTGCATGCTTGCTCTTAAGCCCAATGCTCATCATCTCTCTATCACAATCATAGTGACAACTGAGCAAAGATAAGCAATCTCTCATTTGTAAAGTCATTGAACAGCATTGAACTGATTGATAGATGGCTGAGACAATTAGAATTGCCATTGCTAATATCTTTAAAGTACCATGACTTCAAACTCTAACCATTCTCTTCAACAGAAATGGTTGGCTTCAAAAAAGCAGCATCCAGAGGACTGGATCTTTCAGGGGCACACCTCAGAAATACAAAGCTGGTTATGTTTGAGTAAAATCAGAGAGTTCGGTCAAAAGCCAGAAAACAACATATTTTGAAATTTGCATCAGAGCCATTGGTTTTTCCTAATCCTCAGAAACATCCCCCATAGAGAAAGCTTGTAGGCCTAAAATAAAGGCATGGCAGGCAATAGTTTGCATTATTTTTGGCTCCCGTTGCAAGACTCTGCCAGACAGTCTCATTAATGTTTGATGAAGGACTTGGAAGAGCATTAAAGGTCTTTGCTTAAATAGAAAGAGATGTTTTTAAATATTACTAAAGATTCCTGCATTTATGTCAGAGAGAGTAGAGAAGTCACCATATCAAACTGTTTTTACGTGTCCTTGGAGAGATAATAAAAGAAGATACTGCACCAGAAGGGCTTTTAAAGTGAAATGTGTCTAAGGAGAACATGTAAATAAGCAAGCAAGTATCCTTTTTTTTTTTTTGGTGGCTTATGGATATATGAATGTACCTACTGTAGAAGACAATAACACTCACATTCAGGAATATCACTTTCATCTAAATTACACAGACACACACACACACACACACACACTTGAGTATGGTTTGGCCACAGGTGTACAAGGCATTGTGCAGAAAGCAAAAAAATAAATAAAGCAGGTTTTAATAGATAAGATGGAGAACTAATTTGAAATGGGTTAAAGCTTTCTCTTTATTCATGATTTGTAGTAGTCCTTGGTGAACATTAGTAACAGCCTTTCAGAACTTACTGATTACAAAGTGTTATGCGCTGCATATTAATGGCAGGCTTTGCCCAAGAGGACCAGCAACAACACTTGACAGTAACCAAAAAAAAAAAAAAAAGCCAGAAAAGGAATATATAAGGCATTGGCAGGAGGAGAAAATCTGCCGGATGGGCTGAAGGATGAAAATGCAACTGAAATGAAGCAAGTCAAGCAGTTCATGCTGGATAGAGAGAGATCAATAAGGAGCCAATGATGACTGGACAGGTCCTATCCATTGCTGAAGGCTGGAAAAAAGATTCATTCTGCACAGTCAGCACTGGGCTATAGGAAAAGGTAATACTGTTCCGAAACCCATCTTCCAATGTTGTGAAAGTTTTGATCCTCTGCAAAAGAGGGGAAGTTTTCACTATACGCTCTAACTTCTTTTTTGGGGTGGGGGGGAGCTACGTTATTATTTCTTCAGGAGGATTTTTTTAAGCTTTACTGTTCTAGGGTTGCAGATGCAGCTGTCGTTTTCTATTAGATATCTGTCAGGCTGTTCCCAACTTAAACACTTAGAAAAGGAGACCCTCGATTCCAAGCTTTGAAGTGAAAGGTTCTTTTTCTACCATTAAGTGGTTACAGTGTAAGCAAAGCTGGATCTGAATATTCCCAGG
>JANHFK010005827.1:11310-25031 GCA_036250565.1 Sibynophis collaris
TAAATAAATAAATACATACATACATACATACATACATACATACATACATACATACATACATACATACATACATACATTTCTTGTTAGCTGCTAAGTTTATTGGTGAAAAACACTGAAAAAAACTATAAAATATTTTTCTTTCATTTATTGTCATTTAACTATGGGAAATTGTCTTGAATTCAGAGAAGCCACAAGATATGTCTGTTTATCCATCTGCCTGTCTATTTAAACACATGCATGTATACACAAGCATAGGGAGTACGAGAGAGAATATGTTACAAAAGAATTGTTCAACTTTTTGAACAGTATTAATATAAGCAAACTAGACAGAACTGGAACATATGCAATCTGTGCTAAAAATTGAGAGAGATCAAGAGGAAGAGAGGGAGAAAGAAAGATTAATGTAAAGGAATCATCAAGAAACTTCATCTCATTTTATGTTGTATTTTGCTGTTGTGATTTTGTTTCACAGTGAAACTTGTTATAATTGGCAGTCCTGTATGAATGTGCAATTAACCTACCATTCATAGTTTTTCATGACCCCCATCAAAAATATTGGATAGTTTATGAAGAATCAAGGTGACATTCTTGTGAGATCTTATTTTAGTCTAGTTCTTGCTCCTTGTTCTTTTCATTGATTTCCCTCCACTCAACAAAGTTGTATTAGGTTTGTGCTGCATGATTCCTTCCAAAGAAAGAATAACTAAATCTTTTTCTGGCTAAATTGGTAAAAACAATTTCTGGTTCTTCTTTCTAGCAACCATAATTCTCTGCAGTTATGTCCCTTAATTGATATAATTTCTGATCAAATATATTCTTTCCAAGACAAATATTCATCCTGTGGGTGCAAAAAACCTTTTTTTAACAATGTGTATTGTAATCAATGATTCATTGCTTGAACCAAATACTTTTGAACAGAATGTGAGTGAAATTCAAAAATGTCATTGGATGTGTCATCTCCTTGTATAACATTTACTTTTAATTAAACCACCTTTTCTTTTATAGGAAGCACATAATTTATCTTAATTTGTCATGAAAACTTATATTGATTTGCCTTTTTTATAGATTAAAGCAAAATTCTAACATTTTTTTTAATGTTTGCAAGATTCAGTCCAGGCATCATATTAAAGTACAAAAAGATTTTAAAAGAGAATTAAATTCTATGTTATCAGCAGTAACATTCTGATTTTTTTTCTTTTTTTTATTGGCAACAATTAGATCCTCAATATTTTAGCAGGTTTCATTTGTGATACTTCTCTAGATTTCTTATAAAATGAGAGCCAACACCAATTTAGCTCATAAATCCACCTCAAATAAGTTGTGATGGGGACATCAGGGGAAATTTATGGAAAATATGTAAAATCCTAGATTCAGCCAACAATTGCTAGTGGCCAACATTATTTCAATCCATTAGTCCTGCTGTTTGGGGAAGCAAGATAGTGATGGAAAAACTGTACCAGATTATTAATTCCAATCTCAAAGAAAGTGGTGAGAACCTTTTCTTCACCTCAATTTTTCTCACTGCTTCTTTCACCAGTTCACTTGGCCCACTGATGTAGGCTGAAAGATCTTGAGGCATAAAATATATGGCATGTGGGCAGGACAATGTGACAATGTAAAAGTTAAAAAAAACCAAAAGAAAACATCTAAACATTTGACATCACCTATGTACAAGCCAATTGTCAGGTACAAGAAATCAGAAATACTCGCAAATACAGTTAGTCCTCAATTTATGGCTGCAGTTGAGCCAAAATTTCCTAAGCAAGAGAGCTGTTAAATGAATTTTGCCCCATTTTACAAACTTTCTTGTCACAGAATGTTGCAAGAATCTTGTTAGACTGACTTATTTTGGAGATTTGGGGGGAGGTGGGGTCTCTGCCACTTTCTGTAGTGCAAAGACTCTAAATGCAGCCCTCTCTTAACACATCTCCTGGTCTAGCTGGAAATTCTATCATACCAATGTTGCACTGGTGAAATCCATTTTTTTTTTACCACTGGTTCTGTGGGTGTGGCTCGGTGGGCGTGGTGTGGCTCGGTGGGCATGGCAGGGGAAGGATACTGCAAAATCTCCATTCCCACCACACTCCTGGGGGAAAGATATTGCAAAACCTCCATTCCCACCTCACTCTAGGGCCAGTTAGAGGTGGTATTTGCCAGTTCTCCAAACTGCTCAAAATTTCCGCTAACGGTTCTCCAGAACCTGCTGGATTTCACCCCTGCAATGTTGTGATAAAAACAAACTTTGCATTTTCAAACAATCAACACTATTGTCATGTAAGAACGTATTTCAATAATGAAAAAAGAACATTTCACAGAAAATATAAGTATTTTTTATACTTACCATACATGTGATGACCTTGGGTGTGTGAGTGGGAGTCCTGTTTTGCCATGGACAATCGTCTCCTCCATGGTCTTGGATTTGCTAAAATACAAAGAAGGAATGGGTACAAAACTTTAACCATGAGACTTTTCAGACCAGAAGTGTTGGTAGGTTCGGAGACTCTTGAGCGATGAAGTAACAGGTATCAAAGAACTTCAGCCCTAACAGATTGGCTGTTGTCTTGAAGTAAGCTTAAAAATACTACTTAACAGAAGAGTGAGTGAAATTTTAATACATGTAGCAAAAATAAAAGAAGGAGGGGGAGGAAGTGAGCAAAGGAGAGAAAATTGCGGCTTGCTCAAATCATAGCTTGATTTGTAATCTTCAGATTTCAAGTATAGCCCTCAGCTCATCTAAATGAGAAGTCTATGACACTAAAGTGGTATCTGTTGAAGGCTAGGTTACATTTACAATTCTCTAGAAATAAACACAGGGGCAAAAGATTTGTGCCTCATAAAATTTGCATCCAAAAACAGGTCAGAAAAATAACTTAAAAAGAGAAACTGAAGAAGTCTGGTTGCCACGTTAACACATTTTTATTTTACATGCAAAATGATGTGTATTTAGATTCCTATTGATATGTTAATACTCTTGACAGCGCCTCAGTCTTTTAATTGGAGATTATGAACACTTGCTGCAAATGCATATTTGCAACCAAGATAGTGTCTTATTCAAGGGCCTGGTTAATTTCAGAGTATGTTTTTCAGTTTGAATAATGTCTCCCTTCCCCCGGGTCATCTGCTTTCCGGAGTTGGCAAAGAAAATAATTCACTGGCTGTAATAATAACTGCTATTTTCTGACTTTGCCTTTCAATATCCATAATTCCTAGCCAATTCAGCCATAGGAATTCTGGATATTTTAGCACAGAACATGTGGAGAACATCAGATTTGGCAAGGTTGATTTACACCATAAAAATGAGCACCTTAAAAAAACTGGATGTATCTAAGTGGATATATCAGAGGCTGAATATAGCATGTTCTAGATCCAGTTAGATAAAATCATTTGGGTTTGGTTTTTATTCATTGTGGAGATCCCTCCCTCCCCTCTTCCAGATCAGTCTGTTAATCCTTGCTTTATCTGTTTTTGAGCTAAAAGATGAAGTATCAAATGAAAGATAAAGAGAGGAAAAAGAACCCTCAGGTACCAATTCTAAAAGTCTAATAATAGTTATTATATAATGACAGCTGGAAAACATTCAGAGAAAGAAAAGCCTGCTGCTGATTTAGTCCTGCTTCACAATGTATCTTTCTTTGTTGCAGCTCCCAAAATAGCTCTTCCAGGAGACAATTGAGGCAGGAAGATGACAGCGCTGATCTTTCAGCAACAGAAGTGTCTGCCACAATGATGCCAGAAGGAAGAACTTCCACCCTTTCGTACTTGTGTCACAGTACTAAATCAGTATCCAAGATCTTAAAGCATTAATCAAGGATAATATCAGTAGTGGATAAAACCAAATATTTATCTTGTTCAGAATTTTGTTACACACAAAGAAAGAGACAACACAAAGAATATGCATGGAGGACATAACTAGCTCTTGAACCAGTTGTAGAAACGAAACCTTATGTTTTTTAACATGTTACTAGGAGTTCTCAGTGAGAAATTCACCAAAATACACCTTTACAGTTGCTACTAATCCACCACAAGGCAGAGAGCATTTCCACACATTTCTTCCAAATCCCACAAAATCAATTTGAAGCTGTCATGGTTGTTAGCTGCCCCCAGCCTGGAAATATCATTACCACTTGAATCATTCAGTCCCCTTTTCCCAGGTAAACAACCAGGCAGCATGAAAAATGGTGCTGAACTATTGCTCAACCATCCATTTTCGTGGTTATTCCACAGTGTAATTTAGATTATACCTGTTCCCCCCTCCCCACAACTAGTATTGGTTGCTAAGGAGAACTAGTAGTGACAAAAGGCTAGTAGCATTTTGGGAAGACACCAAAATGGTGGAAAAATTGCAGGGAAGATGAGGGAGGTGAGCTGTTGAATTAGCAAGGAGCCACAAGAATTTCTACTAATGGGAGATCTAAAGCTATCAAGAGAGTTAGTATCAAGTGCTTAAAAATGTAATAAGCACAATCTATGATATATAACAATTGATCTAGAAATAGCTGCTGAATAGAAACAATTATTTGGAGGCCATCTAATTCCTAATTAGGAACACTTGATTCCCACAGTACTGTCTTATTTTAAAATATATTTACCGATGTAGCATGGCTGCAACATTATTATTATCCTTCTTATCATCTCTACCACTTCCTCTTACTAGTACCATTATTATGATTATTACTACTCTATTGTTTTGCATGTTCACTGAGAGTTTCTACACTGGGGATAAATTTCTTGGCCAAATAAACTATTCTATTCCATCTGATTGGAGAATAATGCCATGACTTTGTGTAGCAGTACCAACAACTGCAAGGGAGTGAATGTATCATCTATCTGTCTTTCTGTGTCTCTCCATCCATCCACACACAGACACACACACATGCACCATTGTTGGTTTGTTTTCATAGGTTGATAGTTATTCTAAGAAGCCAAACCCTAGAATACCTCATAAAACAACAGGTATGGAGAAGATACATTATTATTTGATAACTGAAAATCCTGGTTTTAAGATTGAAGTCTGAAAAAGACAAAGTGACATATTTGAGCTTATAAATGAGTAATGTGGCTATTTAAAAAACCCTGAAAACATTGAATTCCTATTGGAATATTGCTAGAATGTCTCAGATTTGTACTCTGCTAATCCTGTTAATTACAATCAGATAGCAATATGGCAACAGCCCATATGATTATTCTATGTATAACTACTCCAAGTATTCCACTTATGTCATTGCTCTCATTAGCTCATGGCAAAAATTACAATGGTGCACATACCTCCAACAACTGTACCACTCCCTAGAAATTAAAGACTTGCTCAAATAACAAATGAAGAATATGTTCTGGTGTTCCTGTCAGTTTCCTTTTAAAATCATTATCAGAGGCAAAAAAATAAAAAGTATTCTGCTCACTTTTCTAAAACAATATGTGAGAGATTGCAAAGTTTAGCATGGCACAACAGTCATATAATCAAGTCATTTCTGCATCAAGGCTTTTAAAATAATTGCTTACCAGGTCTATCTGAATTACATAGCAATCAGAGGCAGTTCATCTCGGATAGCTGAAGTGATTTCAGCATTAGTTCTCCTTTTATATTCTTCCTAATTTAATATTCACTTATTTTATCATCTGACAAGAGAGTTATGAACGGATTGCCTATGAACACACCATCTTCCCTCCTAATTCTCCCTGTTCTGATGTCAACATTTAATGTATACAGTAGTCCTGAAATAATATACACAGATGAAATCAAATGCTAAATATGGGAAATATCTGTTTCTCTTGTCACTTTGGGGAAGTTTTCTTATCTAAGTAACAAATGGATTTGTGACATTAACATTCTCCCAGCTCTTACTTCAGCCATTATCTGTGTCATCAGATACCAAGATCAGGGTCAAAGTAATATAAGATGCTCTCTAAATCAACTTAGTCACTAGGATTTTTTGTTCTTTTTTCTTTTTCTTTTTTTTTCTTTCTGCATAAGGCTTTCCATAGGTTTGCAAAGCCAGATGCTTTTTTCCTATACATCTTCTATTTTTGATTCACTGTTATTGATCCACTTATCCAAATTCAGTTGTGTGGCTGGTGTTCAGATGTTACAATAAATGGAGTAAGTAGAATAATAGGCTTCTGATTTTCACTCAGAATCTTTGTGGATAGGTTTCTAATTCTCACCCAGAAGCCTTGTCCTCAGATAAGGAGAAAATGTAGATAGAAATTAGAGAAGAAATTCAAGGCTTTAATGTAGCTTGGACAGAGTGTACCTCCTGATTAAAATCTTCAAAGGTGGCAGCAAAGAAGATTGCTTATTTTTAAATCTTTTTTAAATAAGGAATTTTGAAAAAAAACTGTTTATTTAACTTCTAAAATAAATGCTTCAAAATAATCAGATGGTCCCAGTTTTGTATCAAACTTCTTTAGAAAAAATAAATAAACTTGTAGATAAAAATATTGAATTTTCCCCATGTGCATTCTAAATGCCTGGAGACTGGAGTGAGAAGGAAATAATTTTATGGGTATTTAAGTAAAAAGGCTTGCAGGTCCAATGGCTCTCCAGAATATACAACATAACATTTCAAACCATTAATGCTGGAAGCTAAAACATCTCACCAAACAACTGAAATCAAGCAAACAAGTGTTCTTGGGTAAGCTAAATGAAAGTGTGTATGTATGTATGCATATATGTATTTAAGACTTTGTTCAAAACTTACAGCAATTGATTTACCAACTTAAGTGGAGAATGCTGAAAATGTTTTCTGTCAGACTAGCTGATTGAACCTTTTTATTGATTCAGTTTGATTTATACACCTGCCCATCTTCCCCTAGAGACTCTGTGTAACTCAAAACAGTTTAAGACAGTATGATAACTTAATATAAAACATAAACAGCAGCCAAGGAGACAAAGCAGAAAGGAAGTGAATAGTTCTAAGAGAGATGAGAAGAACTTCTGTTCTTAAAGTGATTCCCAGTTAATATGAGTGAAAATATTCTTTCAGGTAAGATCTCAAGCCATTTGTCTAGGTTGTAAAATGTAAAACACAGAGCAGAGAAGGGCAACAATGCCACATGACTTTTGGAACCTTAGAACAAAGCTATTTTGGTTTTTCTTTTTTTTTGCTCTACCCAATGAGAATCCCTTGGTTCACAGCTAACTTTTATCTAGCCATTTATCTCGAGATCAAGTTATTCCAAGATCAGCCTTTTCAGCAACCAGTCATGAATTCATTTCTTCTGTGCAAAATTGCTTCTTGGCATGCAAGAAAATATATTTTTCATAATTTATAAATAAGATACCGGCTTCTTTATATTTTTCTTACATTTTTCTAGCATGGATATGAATAAATTATATGATTATAATTTTATGTGTGCCCCGGTACACACGCATATAGAATCTGGTTGGATTGAGGTGCTATACAAAATTTGTAAACACAATTACAGCCCAAATTGCATTTAAAAATCAATAATATTTCAAACCTAATATTTTAGGGGTAAATTATTTACCCTGAACAGCAGATGAAAGATTCTCTCATCTTCCTGTCTGCTTTCTAAGGACTGGCCTTGTTTTCCCATTTGGTGAAAACTCAAAGACTGTTGCTGGCTTCCACAAGAAGAGTGATACAATGATAGTCCATCATATTATGGTGCCTCAAGCTGGAAAAAAAAGTTATTATCATATTTTTAAGATGTGCCATGACAAACATATCTTTCTCCTAAGAAGTCCAAGCTGGGGGGTAAAAGCTTACAAGCACAAACTGTACACTTGCTTCCAACCACTCTCCCTCTTCCCAGCCAGCCAGAACCTGTTTTGTGATGAGGGCCTGGAATTTTGAATCATAGTCCTAAGACAATAGGATGGATGGTCAATGTAATTCATTTTTTGGCACATTTTAAAAAATCATAAAATATATTCTAATCATATACTTGTATTTTCCTTCTCTATGTCTAGGTATACTTCTAATTCCTTTTTTCTTTTCTATTCTCTATTCATTCTTCTGTCTCAGCTCAGCTAATGCGAAAAATAGTAAAACTACATTCTCATTTTTATAAGAGAAAGAAAGAAAGAAAGAAAGAAAGGAAGGAAGGAAGGAAGGAAGGAAGGAAGGAAGGAAGGAAGGAAGGAAGGAAGGAAGGAAGGAAGGAAGGAAAGATTTGGAGTATTAATGAGCATGGGAATGCTTGGTGAAGGCTGGAAAATATACTAAAATGCAATATTACCAATTTATCTTTTAGTGGATTTGGAATGGATAACTTTTGAGACTTTTGAATCATGCAATGCTTCACATATTCATTCTCCCAATTCAATTTCCATAACCATTTATAAACCTTGGCAATAAAATGTTCATCATTACCACAGTACAATTTCAAATTCATTTTTTTACAAAGTCAAACCCATAACTTATTTCATTTAAACTTTTCTTTCAGTTATAAATACATAAAACCAGTGATGGACACATTCCTCTGACTCCGACACTTCTTTGGACTGAAGAGTTAATTTCACCTTGATTAAAAACAAGTTATTTGACCATTGGCGTACCAGTCTGGCCTCACAATCATTTCTTTTCTGAAAAAAAGCTTCTTGTTGTGACATCTGGTTAAGAAAGTTTTGAATGCTTTATTCTTCCACCAGAGCATTTATATCCTAAGAATAAGAGCAGTCTGACAGTGAACCAATTCTTTGACTGTTGATTGCATGCATTCATTGCATGTACTCAAACTGAGCAGGGACAACTATTGGCCAAGAATGCTTTAATTTGAATCCTTGCATTAAGCAAGAGGTTGGATTCAATGGCCTAACACTCAGGTTCAATTGTTTGATAAATCAGCTTCTTAGTTTCTTTGCTGTTAGCAGCAAGCCACATGGCCACCTGCAGAAGCTTAGTAGCTACAACTGCAAATCTACAGGATCATCTGACGTGAGTTGTCCCCATTTCAGGAAGTGATGCGTGTGTACTTGGGCAGAAACTTGCTTCTTCTCTCCACAAATTACCTCCATGACTTTGAGCAAGCAAGTTCTCCAGCAAAAATGGGGAGGAGCTCTTGCAAGCAATTGGGAAGCACTGCTAAAGTTGACTGCTTGTTTTCTCAGGGCCTCCTGAAAGCTTTTGACAGCAATCTTTCCTTGGGGAAACCAGCCCACAAAGCACTGCAGTTATTCAGAAACGCCATTTCCATCTCCGTGTACGGGAAACATGTGACTGCATTCTACAGGCCTGTAGGGAAAAGAAAAACCTTTCCATTATGCCAACCTGGTCAAATCTTTCCTGTTCAAAGAGACAGTCTTTTGTGCAGCTACCTGTCTGTGTCTTATTGTGTCTGTATGTTTATAGGAGTAGATAAATAGCTTTTTTTTCCACACCCACACAAAAAGAGAGTGAGTGGGCTAAGTAGTACTGGAATAGAGCCAATAAAATGTTGCTAATGTATTTTTACAGTCTCTGATGCTAGAGAATAGGATGGCTGAAATATATGAGATAGTTTCGTAAATAGGGGTGCCTATATTAAGAAAAGATATAGATATATGTAGAATGTGGCACACAGAACTAGCTTATAAGGCATATTTATATTAAGGAACAATGCATACAAGGTGATAAATACATACATGGAAGTTAAAAATGAAGAAGATAAGGAATGAATTGAATCCTTGCCAGCCCACCTTAGTTATACTGGCACTGCTTTTAATATATGTTAGCTTAAAGCAATTTTACACTCTTACAATTTTTGGCTGTTGTTATACAATATTTCTTGTGAGCTACAAGGAGATAGCTTACTCTCCCCTCCAAAAGAAGCAAACGATTTCTCATTTTACTACCTATGAACAGAGTGCCAAAATTAGGGAAGCTATTTTAAAGGGCCAGGTGATACCATGTTACTTATTAACTAATATTTATAACTCCTCCAATTCCCAAGAATTTAACTGATGTATTTAAAAAATAACAAAGATATCAACATAAAAATAGCAGAACCTAATTAAAATATAATTTAAGGGTTAAAAATAACCATACTGCATGCTGCACACTCTTAGTACACTGCTAAGGTCTTTGAAGGACTACAAAAGCCATATGCAAGTCATACGAGTAGATGAACTATTTATTAAATAAATACATGAAATAAAAGCATGGGATTCTGTAGGATTTAGGGTGTTCTAGAGAGATGAGTCTGCAGGTAATATTATTGTCTTCTGACCCTATTATCTTAATCTGCTGAGGAGGGAACACATTTGTCCTTGAGTTGAACAGTGGGATGTGTAGATTCCTTCTTCAGGAGATTATTTTATTTGTTTTTTTGGAAATCATCTTTATTATTTTTATAAATAACTCAAGGTGGTGAACATATACAACACACTTTCCCCACACAACAACAACCTGTGAAGTGACTTGGGTTGAGAGAGTTGAATGTCCCAAGGTCATCCAATTGTCTTTCATGGCATGGCTAAGGTGGGACTCGAACTCACAATCTCCTGTTTTCTAGCTTGGTGCCTTAACCACTGGACCCAAAATTACATATGGCTGGATAGGTTCCACCAGTAACCAATACAGGGCCCACAATATTGTAGGAGAACAGCAGGCTGAGCTGGAAAATGGAGTTAAAGATGTCAGGGAAATACTTTTAAGAGCTGACCAGCTACTGTAATGTTGTAATGCTGTAATACTGAAATGATGATGCAATGAGAATTTATGTCATCAGCAGTGGTAAAATTCAATTTTTTTATTACTGGTTCTGTGGGCGTGCTTTGGTGGGCATGCTGTGGCTTGGTGGTCATGGCAGGGGAAGGATATTGCAAAATTTCCATTCCCACCCCACTCTGGGGCCAGCCAGGGGTGATATTTGCCAGTCTTCTGAACTACTCAAAATTTATGCTACCAGTTCTCCAGAACTTGTCAGAACCTATTGAATTTCACCCCTGGTCAGCAGGGTTATTTAACTTATCACTTTAAGAGGCTCTATGTATAAGAGAGGCCCTGTCAGAATGTTTTCTCTCTCCGTGAGTTCTTCCATGCTGTAATTGATGATTGATTGCCTGACTTTGCCTAGTACGTGTATGTATATATTCCTTGTAGATAAACCACTACTTGAAAGACAAACCTCTGTTTACTGTATTTTGCTCCTGGGTTGTCTCAAAATAGTCACATTGTGCGCACTCTGACAAAAGATGTCATCAGTTTGGAGTAATTGCATTGCAGAAGTGCTCCAAATAAAGCCCCTGTGAATTCTGTTGACTCTTATCTGGCACCAATTTAGCGTTGACAATTAGTTGACCAGATTCTTGTGCATACAATAGATAGTAATAATAAATTCTCAAAAAATGCTTATTTGTGGCTGACAAATATATATTTACCACTTAAGCAGCCCTTACCTCTGTCATTTGGACTATCCCATGTTGCATCTGTTAACTTTCCACATAGTCATCAAGGATGGCCACAAATACACAACACAGCAAATGGAAAGGAGAATAGTATTGCAAGAGGACCAGGAAGACTCAGGTTCAAATTCCTTCTCAATACTTTATTTTGATTCCTTTATTATATAGGCAGTATCCAACTGTAATACATAAAATATAGATTTATCAAATTAAAAGGTAATACAAAGGAGAATGAAAGATTTACCTTGAGTTAAGCTATGGCATGCCGCCTGGTGATAGACAGAAAGGAAAGTTATGTCTGCTCGGGGTTGTTTTAAAAAGGCAAGATGGCAGACACAACTGTGCAATCAAATGTATGTGTGTCACAATCACACAGTTCTGGCCACCAACTTGGTATTTTTAAACCCTCTCCCTCTGGCCACTTCTGGCTCTGCTTATGACTTGCATTGCATTTCCCCCAGTTCTTTAAAAGACACATCTTATGACTTTTACCTCATGAATTAGGAAGAACAAAAATTGAAAGTGAAAATTTATTTTTCCCAAGTGGTTTTGCTGCTTTCACTTTTCAGAACCACAGCACCTGGAGAGTTGAATTCATTTACAGAATGAATTAAATTTTTCAGATGAAGTCCGATCACTTTTTGCTTGGGAGCATTTTTATTGACTTATTTTTTTTCTCCCTATCCCTCCTTGCTTATAAAGACAAGCCAGTGAAAATTTACTATAGCTACTTGTCAAGGGATTACTCCTTTTGGTAATTGCCTACCTGAAAGAAACATCCATGGGAATAACAGATGCATTTTACAAAGGCAAATCTATAATATCAGTTCAATATCATTGTATAGATTTCACTGCCAATGGACTCTAGATTCGGTTCTTCAAATGTGGCTCTGGATATCAAGGGCTATTTATCAGACTAGGCAGTGGTTTATTCTTTTCCTTTTAACTTTGTTCCTATTCATTTATTTTTTACGAAATGATTTCATAGTGTTGACTGCATCTTAGAGAAAAAGCCAGAGCCTTCTACTTGATTTCATTGTGAGACAGAACAAATAAATAAGTTAGAAATGAATGGCAGAACAAAACGAGAGGATTTCCCAGTGCCACAGAACGTGCTTCGTTACTGAGCTTCTCTCTATCTTTTGATATTCTGTTCCAAGGCTGTAATCTTTTCTCTTATCCCAGCATTTGTTTCCTGCAAAAAATCCCTCAGCAGAAATCTATGGCACAATTATAAAATCTGAAGCACAAGCACTCATCATGAGGAACCGTGGCCCCCTCCTTTCCAGGGAACCTCTTCAAAGGAAAAGAACAAGCACTTTCTTGCTTATTTTCATTATGTCTCATTGTGTAGCCTGTCACGAGTACCCGTACAATAGCCTTATATTATCACTTCAATCACTTGGGGAAGCTTTCAGCGATGCTGATGTTCCAGCAGACAATGTGTCTATTTACGCTATAATAAACATCCTGAAGCTGGTTGCCTCTTACACCCAGGGCATTGCTGTTGTCCCCGTAGCATGTCCCATTTCTATATGCCACATTTGTGAATTTAGGAGTCAACCTATTTTAGATTAGATTAGATTAGATTAGATCCACCTATGCGAGACATTAGATGACACTAAGATTTGATTTAATGCATGTTGCCATATTGCTTTAAGAAATTCTGATAAATTTGTATTTCTCTGTTTTATATTTTAACATAACTTTAAAAAAGAACATGATTTGGTTAATGTACAACACAGTTCTCTGCCCCAATGTATTTATAGATCTTAAAAAAAACTTTGCCAAACTTTCAGAGATATGACTGGCTGCTAATAGAATGATAGCTAGTAAAGAAGCATACATACATGCATAATTATTTGGAAAGGAAATAAACAGGCACACCAGGGGTGGGTTCTACTTACCTTCGCTACCGGCTCGCAATGGGAGCTTACGCAGCGCTTCTGTGCATGTGCAGAGTGTCAGTGATAACGTCTGGGAGGGTAGGTGGAGCCTCCCACCGCTGTTACTACTGGTTCTAAGAACCAGACAGAACCAGTAGGAACCCACTACTGATGTATACAATAGAAACAGATCTGGATTAGAAAAAAAAATCTAATGGAAGAGTTCATTTTACTTTTTAGTCATGCACGTTTTCATAACCCTTTGATTAATGCAAAGACAGCAGTACAACAAAAATAAATAATTCTTATCCATGGTTACAAAAATAATAAGCCCATTTCTCATTTGATTTTTTTCTTATTTCAAAATGAAGAAAGACATACAAGTATGGCTTTAAGAAAGAAAGGAAGAGGAAGATTCTTTCTTTCTTTCTTTCTTTCTTTCTTTCTTTCTTTCTTTCTTTCTTTCTTTCTTTCTTTCTTTCTTTCTT
>JANHFK010005828.1:41472-58109 GCA_036250565.1 Sibynophis collaris
GAAGTGGTGAATGAGCTGGAAGAGGCAACCGGGCGACTGGGCGGGCATGGGCGGGGCCACCAGGGATGATTGCTACCATTTTGGTGAACTGATGCCAATCATCCCTACCAGTTCATCTGAACTGGTCCGAACCGGTAGGATTTCACCCTTGGAGCAGAGTACAGGTAGTCCTTGACTTACATCAATTCATTTAGTGACCATTCAAGTTACAACAGTATTGAAAAAAGTGAATCATGACTGTTTTTCATATGATTGCAGCATCCCTATGGTCATGTGATCAAAATTTAGACACTTGGCAACTGGTTCATATTTATGACAGTTGCAATATCCTGGGGTCATGTGATCACCTTTTGTAATGCTGACAAGCAAAATCAATGGAGAAATCAGTCTCACTTAACAACCGTGTTACTAATTTAAAAACTGTGTGATTCACTTAACAAATGTGGCAGGAAAGGTAGTAAAATGGAACAAAACCCACATGTCTCACTTAGCAACAGAAATCTGGGGCTCAATTGTGGTTGTAAGTTGAGGCCTACCTTCATATCAAGGCTTCCCAATGTTCCTAAGTATATACATACAATGTACATACAGATACAACAGGAGAAGTGAGTACAAATATGTACACAGAGGCCAAATATATATGCTGACCTTGATTAGAACTTGGAAGGAAAGGGAAACAGGGTGTATATATATATATATATAAATTTTGTTGCCAGCAGTTTAGACATTAATGGCTGTGTGTTGAGGGGACAGTACATTTACACTGTTATACAAGCTGTATACTCACTACTTTACATTGTAGTCAAGTGTCATTTCTTCAGTGTTGTGTCATGAAAAGATATACTTAAATATTTACAAAATGTGAGGGGGTGTACTCACTTCTGTTATATACTGTATAATACAATGTTTAATGAATTGGTATAGTTTGGAGATCTTATTCTTGTAACAATTCTTGAATGTTGAGAGAAAATGTTTAAAGTCTAAAGTCAGTCTAATCGATTTAAAACATGTTTAGGTATTTTTCTAGTGGATGCTGATTTGGTTATCTAGTCAATGAAGGATTTAAAAAACGTACCTATTGTCCTCTTTCCTGATATATAGTTTCAGATAAACATGATTTATCAGTTTTCAAAAGAACAAGACATCTTCATCTTCTGCTTACACTGTAAGCTGTTTTTAAGTAAATTATATTATTGGGAAATAACATCACTGCAATACTTGTGTATCATGAACAAACTTAATCTTAAATGCTAGAAAATAATAAATCCATTGCATTTGAAACATCAGATGCACAGAAACCTTATTCACAAAAACATTGTAATATTGCAAAAATAAGTGGAACATGAGTGTGGAAGAGGACAAATATTAGATCCATTATATAAATGCCGCATAAAAAGCTTGCTGTAAGATTAGATGATAGAATTATATTATTGAACAGTGTGGGAAAATGTTTAAAATGTCAGTCTAGCCAACTATTTATTACAATGAATGAAGAGCCAGAGAGTCAGTTTGGTCTACTGGTTAAGGCACCAGTCTAGAAAGCAAAAGATTGTGATTTTTAATCCTGCCTTAGGCATGAAAGCTGGCTGAGTGACTTTGGGCCAGTCATTCCCTCTCAACCAACCCACCTCACAGGGTTGTTGTTGTGGTGAAAATAGAAAAAAGGAAAAGTATTAGATATGTTTGTCACCTTGAGGTACCATGTTTAACTTTTAACTTTTGTAATGAATGTTTCTTATTGACTGTGAACCGCCCTGAGTCCTGCAAAGGAGAAGGGCGGGATATAAATTAAATTAAATTAAATTAAATTAATTAATTAAACGTACCCATCTGGCTGACGATCTTCACTGGGGCTTATTTTTGGATAGAGCTTATTACCAGCATCCTGAAAAATCATGCTACGGCTTATTTTCTGATTGGCTCTTATTTTCGGGGAAACAGGGTGTTTATCAAAATAATAAAGGTGATAAAAATATGCAGTCTGAATTTTTATTTTCTTTCATTTCGAGAGGCAGATTGAGGGAAATTGGTGGCACTTCCTTTCTTCCTATCCTTCACTTAACCTATGGAGTCTTCATTGTTGTAATGGTTTAATTGAAACTAAAATGCTTAATTTATTGACTTGACAATAGACTTTTACTGAACCCACTGATGCATTTCTAGGCAACTGTAGAATTGTAGTGTGCAGAGCAAATTGGCATTAAATTTAATCAGAAATTACTGTCAACACATATACTAAAGGGACAAGGCTTTGGCTATGCTGCGAGGACCACTGATTTGTCTTTTCTGGCATCCTCCTGCAGACATCTGTAAGGAACAAGCATCAGGATTTACAGTAGTAAGGAATAAACAACTAAAATAACAAGTTTGAATAAACAGACACATTAAATAATAAACTATTAGGTAAACATATTTATTTTTCAAATTTATATAGCTGCCCATGTTACAAAACATGAGACTCAAATAAACTTTAAGAACAACTAAGTGTATTGTCTTCTACCTTATTGAGAACCTTCTTTGTCTCATTGCCTATAAGAAATAAAAGAATCCCAATCCAGATTTTAATGTTCTCATACTTTTATCAGTCCTTACTTAGCCATATGAGGTTAAGTGCTTGGAAAATATACCTTCCTGTTTGAAATGTTTCCCAGTGTGCTGTATTCATAAGTTCATTTTTTGAATAAACTAATAAAGCTAATACTTTCAGATGTGTAAGAAAAAGAGATTATTATTCTTTGTCTTCATTAGGATCAAAAACAACCTCAATAGTATTGTTTTCAAGGAGATCTTCATTATTTATGTATGTTACATACACAAATAAACTTCTGTAACTATGTATTTAACTTCACAATGTACAGTATAATCCAATCAAAGTTTCTTGATGACAAAAATGTTTTGGTTAATGGCATTAGAGAGGGCTGTCCTCTGAAGTTGTCTTTGTATTGTCAACTATTCAATGACTCCAAGAAATTGAAGATAGTCCTGGATTCGAAGCTCCTGGTCAAAGACGTGAAAAGTAATGGCCAAGAGGACTTTGCAAAGGTGCACATAATTTAACAGTTGTACCCTTCCTTAGATTGGGATTTTCTAGGTCAGCACTATTGGCTGCCAGCCAAAAAGATATGAAGCTGGATGCTTGCCACAGTCTGGTGCTAATAAAGTCAGGCAGAATTTTAAGAAGCAAAGTGTCCCTCTTAAGCCAGCAAGCATAAATGTTTTACCAGGCTTGGCACTGGTTGAGTCCAGCAACCCAATAAACAAATGATAAATCCCAGGGAAGAGACACAGGGAGATTGAATTTAGTGTTCTAAGCAGAGTATAGCAAGGTAAACATGACAGGACTCAACCTTGAAAAGTTATTTTCAGTGTTTGGTTTTTAGTAGGAAAGCCAGTATTTTAGCTAAGTGTCATCTTGTGAGACCCAGGAAATGTGGCTGCCCTGTCATGATGCCTGCTTTCTGGAAATATTCCCTTCAAATCCAGATGGCTCCTACAAATGGAAGGGAAAGGTTTCATTTATATCAGCAGAAATCTACTCACATGACTGGAGATGAGTGTAAGAGTTTAACAAAGAATAAAACAAAAAAAAGTATGTGCAAACTGTCTGCACAAGCAATCTGTTTCTCAGGTAAGTTTTGATTTTGAGTGCTATCATAGCATGCTGTGGTATGCCATGGTTCATACAGCAAAACAAAAATCTGTTTTTCATCACAGGGTCATCAAATTTGGTCAAGTCCATGTTTCCAAGGCAAAATGACTAATTTTTCAATAGTATATCTGAGAGGCTAGAGAGTTCCATACATAGTCCCAACATAATAGTATCATCAATGGATGTATTGGCATATATTATTCCCATATCTCAAGGAAGAGGCAGTTTTAATATGTAAAAGAGTTTAATTAGAATATCCATGAAATTTGCAGGTTCCACTTTCTCATATTCTAGACTACCTCAAAAATTTATCCTCTGCTGAAATAGAAAAACTCACATTTTTTTGGTACTTTCCTCCATTATGTGGGAGAATGAAACTCTTTTTCTTGAACCTTGTTTGAAATAACACACTTGATGGGTTTTTGAACTGGGCTTGAGAAAGCCTTTTGTGGAATTGTTAATTATTTTATCCCCACCCACCAACCTCAGATGGCCGCATAATTTTAATTTTCACACTTGAGTTTTGCACGTAAGTATACTTTTCAGGGCGTACGGTGTGTACATTCAAAATATTTCAAGAACATGCTGATTTTTCAAAAGTTTTATTGTTAAGGTTGAAGACTAGACAAGGTTGTACTGCTTTAACATCATTCTACGTAATTTAAGTATATACAAAATACATTGGAACTTTACACAGGTTGTCAAGGTATCTGAGCGAATTCTGTATTTACTGACACATAAGAAGCCAGTTTTCAAAATTATATTTCTTAATTTGTGGCATAGCACAGGTACACTCATTAGAATCCTTAGTCTTCAAAACTGCATGAATTTGTATGTCTTCATTCCAAAAGAGAAAGTCAATCTAAAAATCAACTGGATATTTTCATTGTGGTTGATTTTGTGACAAGCCCTTAATACAATTAAATAGATTATCCTAAGCCTTGTGCATTACGTTATAATTCCCAGGCTATAAAAGTAGCAAATTAGGAAGGCTATAGAAAGGTGAAATCTGCCTAGAAATAAATAACTAAACCGTTTTAGGGTAAATTAAATTTCATATTGTTTTACTGTTGAAGATAATACAAAAGTTAAAAACAATTTTATTATATCGTTCCAACAAATGTTTACTCTCCCCTTAACATTTGATTTTAAGTTAGAAGTCACTCAAAAGGAAATGACTTGGGAGATGCTATTCTAAAGTAACCAACTTGCTGATTTTAAATCAAATTTAGTTGTGAATTTGTACCAACTTCAGGAAAATTTCCATTGGCTTCAGATAACATCAATTGAAAGTGGGCATGTTCACGTGTCTCTCTCTTGTCTGCATCAAAGTGAAGTGGGACAATAGAGTGTCTCAGGCTTCCACATACACAGACAGAATGTTTTCTGGAACAGGGGTATTCCAACCTTGGCAACTTTAAGACTTGTGGACTTCAACTCCCAGAATTCCTCAGCTAGCTTTGCTGAGCTTTGCTGGCTGAGCAACTCTGGGAGTTGAAGTCCACAAATTGCCAAGGTTGGAATACCCCTGTTTTGGAACACAGTGAAGAACTAGAGGGAGGATCAGATGCCGTCTCCCTTTCGTAATGTCATTTATCCAAGGTCTGAATATGCATATAAATTTTAACTATACAAAATCCTGCGACATGATTACTGAATCCTGAAAAAGATAGGTTTCCTCATTCCATGTAAAGAGTCTATACTTGTCCTTTTACGTTTGTTACGTTCTAATATTTTGATGAGCACTTACATAAATCACAGGATGTCTTACAACTGATGAGACATTTAATGATATTTTTCTACTAAATGATCATACTAGAAGGGGCAAACAGGCCACATGAACAGAGTCAATTTATCTTCAAAAATACACATAAGCCTAAGGTTGTACAAAACACTCTACATATCGTGTAATTCAGTGGTGAAATCCCCCCCGGTTCTATCTGGTTCTCTGAACCGGTAGCGCTGGTGGTGGGAAACTCCGCTCATCCACCGGGACGTCATTACGTCCCATTTTTTAACCATCTGCGCACATGCGCTCTCCCGCGGGAGCACACCCAAACCGGTAGCGAAGGTAAGTAGATTTCACCCCTGGTGTAATTGCATGACTTAATTCTAAATTCACCATTTTGTGTGAGGCACATAGATGTTAGGCTAGTTTGGCTAGTTTTGTGAATTTGCTCTCTTTATTTTAGGCCAAAAGCTCCAGTTATCACTCACCAGCTACTTATCTTGGATTGGAATACTGGCTACTGAAGTGACTTAGCACAAACAAATTGTAAATCACAGCCAGCCAAATGTAATATATGTAAAACTTCATGATGGAATTATTTTTCTTTAATAAGATGCATTTTATAGACCTAGGGCTGACTTAAACACATATGTACATTGCACACTATTCAAGTACTCAGTTATTAAAATCTGATGATTTGGAATTGAATGTGTGAAATTTCTGTATGAAAAAGCTTTCTATTTGATGGGATTGACTTGTTTGGAGGCATTTGATCAGTGACGGCTGTTTCACCCGTGTCATTTACTGAGCAATTATGAATAGATGTACACATTCATTCTTACTACAGAATACATCCTAAAGCAGTAGAAAATTTCAAACAATGACACATGGAATTAAAAAGTGCAATTTAGTTGTCAACTTATTTAAGATCCAAAGAACACAATTCACTGAGAAATTTATCCTTTGCAAGTCTAATTGACTGACAAATTAAATATATTCATTATATGCGTGTAAAAGTTTTATACACATTTTTTTCCTATATAAATAGCAGTTGTAAGGTAGCATTAACAGGATTATGAGGGGATAAGGGAATTTAAAAATAATTCTTTCCTTTCCTTGGTCCAATAAAATTACTCATGAGAAGCAGACAGTTTTACTTCAAAGGAATCTCCCATTGACATCAGTGAAAGCTTCCATTTTCTATTTAACATAATTCTAAAGATGATCAGGTTTCTCTATAGCTGTACTAGGACACAAATACAGCTATAGCAAGGTAATCCAGTTATTCATTTAAGTAGGTCTTGCAAGAATTAGTTTTCAACAAATTGTGCCTATATTTGCTAAAAACAGACACTTTTAGAATCATATAATTAAGTAGTTTACAGAAATAAACAAAGAAAGGTAAATAACACAATCATTTCAAAAAGAACAATGAATGTCAATTACTACATTTGAACGTGACATTTTATGCACTGTAAATTATGATACATATGTTAATAGTTAACCAAATAAATATTCCACTTCCTTGCATTTAAAAAAATAAAGCACTAATACATTTTATGTCTATAAGGACTAGCAGCTCAAACTATTTCATCAGTGCAATGAAGTGATGCTAGGAGTATTAGCAGTTTGTCATATTGAAAATCAATATAGAAAATATTCCTTATTGAAGGGAAGTTGTAGACCCAGGCCAATTTCCTCCATATGACTCTCTACTACAGAGTAAAAAATATGTTTATTACCCTGATCTATCAGAGGCAGTCTTAGTATTAATATGATGTTGCTCTGGAATCCACATATGCCAAAATGTATCATTTCTGAAATTTCTTTTACAAATCAGTAGCTATGTGCCTGGCACAAAAAAATAAATAAAAAAAATAGCAGTGATTTGGTTGGCATGGGTTACCTGCTTGGGATGTTAATCCAGATTTTATCTGCCTGTCTTCAAGACAAGTCATATGTAGACCTCTGCATATGGGTTCTGAATTTGTTCTCAGTGCCAAGACCTGAATTAATTTATTTTGCATTTTATGAACATATGGCTACAAGTGCAACCTTCGGTCCAATAACACTGAAAGAAGGAATGAGGTTGCTAACCAGGATGGCAACCTGCCACAAGCAAATTCATAGCCCTATTCTTGCAGCCTTTGTAACCACTCGCTGAACCACTTTTTGGTGGATTTAATCTTTTTTCTTTTTTTTGCCCTCAGCAAGCATAGATTATAGGCTCACAACATTTCCATAGAGTTTAATTTACCCCCACTGGCATAGATCCCATTTTTAAACGTATCTAAAATGTAATGTCTCCCTCTGATTGGCATTTCAGTATAATTGTTACTTTCCCCTGTGGCTTTTGAAGGCTGAAGAAATGCATCTCAGCTGCACTCTTTAGCTAATCTCTGCTTTAAAGTATAGATCCACTATAAAAGGAAAGACTTAACAACAAGCTACAGATTATTGCTGTTGCTTTAACTTCTAAAATAGAAATTTAGAATTGAACAGATTCACTTGGCTGCGACTTATATAGCATTTTCATGAGAGCCTAAAATGCAGAATAGAGGCTATATATAGTTCATTGCAGTAGGGGTTCCAACTGGTTCGCTCTGGTTCTTAGAACCGATAGCAACAACAGCGGGAGGCTTCGCCCACTCACCCGGATGTCATCAGGGATGCTCTGTGCATGTGCAGAAATGCCGCGCACGAGCGAAGCGAGTATGCACATGCACTCCTGTTGCGAACCAGTAGCGAAGGTAAGTGGAACCCACCGCTGGTTCAATGCCATCTTGGTTACTACCTTTATTCCATCAGACTTTCGCACCTTAATACAATCAGAGTTGACTTTCTCTTTAAAATTATTCACTACAATCAAAGACAATTCCATAAATAACATTGTTAAGAAATGTTAACACAATTACGGACAAGACAGTAACAGTTTAGTGAAATTGTAATGCAGCACAAATCCAACTAAAATACACACACATACACAAAAGTCATAAACATACACAGAACCTTGGCATTCCTTACAGACACTGGTACTTGCTTTACCTTGATTAGATTCTCCCACTGAACATCTCTGAGTATCTTTGTCTAAGCCTTAAAGATTAAATGAGTGAGTTCTGATCTTTTTAAAGTCTAGACAGCTGTCTTCTTTTTTTATGGGTACATTTTTTTTAGAATGACATTTTTAAGAAATATCATCTGAAAATTAAAAACTTATGTAGTCCAAACCACATGAAGCAAATCTAAGAGAATCTGTGAAGAACTTGGGATACATATAACATTACATCTACTTGTGCTATACCATCTCCTCCCTTTGCTGGTTTTATCCCTTGCTCCCATGTATTCCCAAATGTGCTCTAGACAATTCCCTAAACTTCAAGTTGCATGGGGAAAGGGATTTTATTTTCAAAAATAACAATCTGTCCCACCATTCATTCCACTGCAGGAAGCCAGTAATGGCTATAATCTTCTTTTTTCTAATTATACTCCACAATTATAGGGTAGCTCTTTTATGTATATATATCAAGGTTGTAGAACCCATGCTTACTGTATATTGCCATGATTTGGAAAAAAAGAAATAATGCAATTTAATAAAAATGTTTAGTGTGAACTATTTTAATGAGGTTAAAAAAATCCCCATCCTATCCCACATATCTTTAATGAAAATAAGAATGAAGATGGTGATTAATATAGAGTTTCAAGTAAGAAAAATACATTCAGCAAATACCTTGTTTAAATGAAAGTGCTTTGCAATAGTGGCCAGGATCACTGTCTAGCAGAAACCCCTGAACAAACTGGAGTTTCATTTGCAAGAGAAATTCCACTTATTCAATCATCTGTCAAATTTTCACTGTCTTTCTATATATAATTGCCATTGTGGACGGACATAAGTGGAAACAAGAAGCCATTCCAGCTATCCTTTTGCAGTATCTTGGTACCCTCTTTCCCATGGCAACAGCATTTCATATCTTGTTTGGCTAAGGATGAGCACAAACTAGGGATACATGGCGCTCTAGCATTGGTTGATGTGCATTGAATCCTAGCTGTATATTTTCAGATAGAATATCCAAGGCACAGAAAGCAATGTTCCTTAATCAAGGTGCATGAGACCTGGAATTATGAGTAATTCTTGCACACAAGTACCTCTGATATGTTAGAAGTCCCAGAGAGACATAGGAGCTACAGTAACAATAAGAATCTTTACTGTGATCTAGACCATCACTTTGAAAAGCTTAACCCTCTCCCAATGACTTTATTTTTTTCCACATTGTTAGAAAGCTCTGGCAGAATGGTTGTCCTGGGTTACAGTGTAAATGAAAGCTGAGTTCCAATAGCAGGGGTCTTGGGCTGGTTAGCTGTCTTTTAGTGGCCTAATTTCTACACACATAGCATCTTTTAGTAGGGAAAGAAATATTCCTTTTTGAAAAAGAATTGAAATGACACTCTTAACTTGGTGATGTTATTAGGCACTATATACACCTGAGTCTTTACAGTTTTAAGAACCAGAGACATACTCAGTTTGATGTCGGATGTTTGCATTCAGTAAAACTGTTCTGCTTTCTCCTGCTTTTCCTTCTACCTTTGCCTGTTCCTGGCTCTGTTATCAAACTTGCGTGCCCAAAATAATGTTGTACAGCTGAATTTTGCAATAACTGAAAGATCCTAACAGCATCCAGCCCATCACTTGTATTTGCCCCTCTGAAGTGTAGCTTATGGACAATGCAGTAGCAAGGTTGCACTTCTGAACTAAGATACATTGGTTCATTTTTAAATAAATGCTAGATATTTTTTTTTAGCACACTGACTCCCTTGCCCATTGACCCAAGGGGTTGGGGGCAGCTCCTTCATAGATTAACAAGCCAACTCTGAAGGAAGAAAAGACAGGAGCACAGGAATGCCATATTAAGCTATTTATGCAACTTCCCTTTACTGAGAATCAGCTTCAGATTTGGTCCATATTCTTGTCATCCCAGCATTGTTTGGGGGGAAAAAACCCTGTAAGCTGAATTCATTTACAAAATCATAAACTTCATGATGTAACAATGACAGATTTTGTCCTATAAGATTCAGCTTTGCTCACCAAAAATAAATAGCAGCAGTTAATGGGATTAAATGTAAAAGACAATGAAATGTTCCCATTGTGCTCAGTGAAAAGCAAAACAACTGGAAACGAAATCTAAAGTGCGTGGACTCAGCTCTTTTAAAAGAAATTACAAAATGTAGTGTGTGACATCGGAAGGACCGCAGACCACAGATTTTTGTTTTCAAAAATAGTATCATTTGTCATGACAGTATATGATAGGCACAAGGGAAAGAATCAAATGAAATCATTCCCGAGAAAAAACTTATTGCTAAAGCCACAGTATCACTTGTAAGTAAGTAAGTAAGTAAAATGACTGCATGGATTTGGAAATAATGACATCCATCAGCTTGTTCTCAGATTACTAATGAACTCTGTAAAACCATGTTCATTTCCCTTGCAAAAATGATGGCATTTCTGTTTTTATCTCTTATCACATTTTAGCCAATGAGAACAACTCAGAAGAGAACTCGAACTTTCACAGTAAAACAGAGAAATAATTGGAGCAGATTAAAAAGGGAAGAAAAGAAAAAGAGAGGTAAGAATATGCATCAGAATCGGACCATTTTAAGGGCAGGCTTAGACTTCCTTACAAAAGAGAACAGCCTACCAGAAAGTGAGCACTTATTCATGAAAAGCCCATTCAACTTCCTACAGGTTTTGCAGTTTCTTCTATGGAGTTTTATATATATATATATATATTTCGAAATATCAAGAGTTGTGCTATGAAGTGCAGATCTATGCATCAGTCCTCTTCTGTACAGCCCAAAAGCTCTGACCGTAAAGTGATTCTGCCATACCATGACCAGGGGAGGATCCTTATGTGCCGTGCATAGATTGGAGGATCAATAACGTTCTTTCTGTGAGTATCATTGTCAAAGTTTCCCTGGAAAACCTGAAAGATAACCAGCAAGATATAGTTCTTAAAAAATAGGTAGCGCGGTGCACAAAACAAATAAAAATGTTCACTTCAAGGATGTTATACCTTCTGTCCTCATAAGTTTTGTCACAGGAAAGGAAAGGAAAATTACCCTAGAAAGGAATTATTCTATTTTTTTAAATAGATGTTTGGATTAATGGGAGAAGCTTCACATATTGTACTCATTGAAAATAATAAAAAACCCACTGTGGTTTATAAATATATCAATCTATTAGGGACCAAATCCTTTTACATTAAGGAAGATTTATTGTTAAGATAAGTATGCTAAGTGGTTTTACAGGTATCTATAGTCATTCTCATCAACTCTGATCAACTGATCAACTGTTCTCTGAGATCTATAATAGCTTATGTGCAAATAAATAAAAGACCATTGTATTTTATTATTAGAAGAAATTTGTTGCTCAAAGCATCACTAAATACTCATAGACTGTTTAAAATCCAGTCTATTATTATATTTATGGTATTATGAACTATTGGATATATTTTATATGTGGGTCCTTAGTGTCTCTCAACTTTGTTTACTTACAGAGGTTTCATTACACAGCTAGGTAATACCATCTACCATCAGTTCTAGTGAGTGTGGTATATTTCTTTACTTCTTCCTCCAGAAGTTGTGAATGCTCCAACACTGGAAGTTTTTAAGGAGCTGTTACATAACCATCTGTATGAAGTGGTGTAAGGTTTCCTGCCTAGGCAGGGGGTTGGACTAGAAGACCTCCAAGGTCCCTTCCAACTCTGTTATTCTAAACTATTTCTAAACTTTCCATGCCAATACTGGTGAAGGTGGGATTTTCATTCTGATATTGGTGGCCAATCATAGACAATCAGTTGTTCTTCGCTGGAGGTTTGTTTACATGCAACTTTCTTCCATTTGCATGTTTTCTGGAGTGTTTGATGTCCATATGTGGTACAAATGGAAGAAAATGTATGTAGCTTGGTGTTGAACTGTGGAGTCTTTGGTGTATTGATATCGTGATTGATATTGTGCTATTATTGATGTTCTAAATTTATTAATATACTGTAATTACTCTCTATTTGGTTGGATGCAGCAAATATGTTGGCTTGTAAAACAGTCTTTAGGTTAGGGATTAAACTATAGCTCAAAAAGAATTGCATGTTGGGTTGAAATTGAGTTTTGGACTATAGAATACTCTTGAAAATGTATCAAAACTGTCCAGTGTTCTTACTGTTAGAAATAAATGTTGCCCTTGGCAGAAATGCAACTAAAGCTGGGAAGTTAGAATAAAACCTCTCTGTCTTATTTAACTACATCACTGAAAGCTTCAATTCACCAAAACCATAATGGAGGCAGGGCATAGAGAAGATTGCAATCTGGAATATAAGAAGTTAACAGGAATCAACAAATGAAATGAAAGAACGAAAAATGCATACCTGTTAAGTTTGTGAAAATAAGAGAATGGAGAAGGACACAAGAGTTCTGAATTACTCTTGTAGAGTCAATATGAAGAGTGCTTGAAGAGATACGAAACCATAAATAATGAGGGTTATATAGGGAAAGTAGGAGCTTGGGTCATAAGAATTGTTGTTATGTACATACATCACTAAACATTCAGTAGCTGTTAATAGTTCCATATTATGCTTATATGCATAGTGAGAATGAAAGAACAACAGATGAAGGTTTTTTTTTAAAGAAAATGCTAAATGAACGCTATCCAGAAAGAAAAGTTGGCATGTGGAAATGGCTCCATGACCAAGGAAGAGTCTAGAGGGTGTGGTCAATAATATAGGAGAGATAACAAAGCAACATAAAAAACAGACAGAGCTGGTCATCCTTTAGACTTTTTTTTAGCACCCTCTATGGACATTTTCTTCCATGAGACTTTTGGAAGGCAACTAATGGTGTTTGAATTGTGAATTTGTTTGGGTTTCTAGAAAGTATTGCTTTATAAAACAGCCTTTGTTGCTGGATGACAGAAGGGAAGAGAGGGAGGGAAAGAGAGAGAGAGAGAGAGAGAGAGAGAGAGAGAGAGACAAAGTGTTTGTGTGTCTGTGTGTGTGAGTGTGTGTGTGTGAGAGAGAAGGTAATCAAGTAATTCTTGTATACATATATTGTTGCAATACTTTCTCTGGAGTGTATGGCTGATACTTTAATGCAAATTGCCAGCTGCATATACTTTTCAATTTGGTTCTGGAGGCATGTAATACAATAAAGGTGTGCTGTCTGTTCATAAGGGGAATTGTCCTCAATCTTGTTGGAAATATGAAGATAGGATGGAGCCCATCTTGCAGCTCTGGTCGGGCTGGGGAATTGTTAGCATGCTTGGTTTTAAAGAGATAAGAGAGAGTGATAGGGACCCTATGATGGAAGCTTCCCCAGAGATAATTTCAAATATAAACTCAAAATTAAGAAAACAGTTTTACATGTCCTTCCATGAAATGGCATGGATTTAAAAAGAGATATTGATAGAAAGCAATCCCTCCAGCAAATATAGAACATGTATATAATGTCTGTAGCTCCCTAAAATATTTTACTACTTTTATAATTTAATTACCCTTTAATGATACTTCAGTAAAGGGCATAATTTTGCAAGCAGACAATAAGGAAAAATATTGTTTATGTGCTCTTTTGGAAAACTGAGATGGTGTTTTATCACTGATTTGCAGCTTGCAGATTTCTCTAAAAAAGCTGCTAATGAATGAAATGACATCAATCCCAAAGAAATATATGCTAACAAGGTAATCGTTTCAAACAGCAAAACAGACTGATTAAATGTAAATGTCTACATGATATACAGGTCACATTTTAGGCTTCGTTTGCTAAGGTGGGATAAGCTAATGTGCAGAAGTATATGCCTTTTCCTCCTTGCCAGGTGATTGCAGAAGGATAATCACACAAGCATCAGCCCCAAAGTAGAAATTAATTGTTAAAAACAAATCCTGAAGGGTGAAAGAGGATGCAGATTGAAAATTTTAAAATAATTGTGATGATTTCAAACAATTACTGGGGCAAACATGTGAATTAAATGTAGAAAACTATAAAGTTGAAGTGTACCTCAAAGTTTTTAAAAAATATATAAATATTTTATTTATTTATCAGAATATTTTACAGAAATTTGTACAGAACAAACTTAGGACATTTAATATGTGCAAAAGATTACCTGAGGAGTTCTGGGAACAACGAGGAAATGGAAAAAGAAAAAAGAATCCCCCAAACTTTCCCCAAAGATAAAAATATCAAATGTTAATTGTATCGCTTTGTTTGTTTGTTTTTCACATTTCTGAACTGCCCATCTCCCTCTAAGACCGATCCTGGGTGGTATGCAGAAAAAGGTTAACTATACTAAATAGTATATATTAAAGTGTGATTTAATACTATTAAAATTAGTTAAAATGTAAGGGGAGAATCCTTAGGGGATTAATCAGCCCCACACATGAGTGATTCTCTGGGTTTCCTACACAGGACTATATAGCCATGTTTTAACCACTTTTCAGATCAGAGATTGGGGCCTGCCTCACCTCCAGGGGAAGAAAAGTGTTCTATAGGGAAAGGGGCAATAGCAGAGAAGATTCACTTTCTAGACCCTACCAGTTAGAGTTCATTAACTGAAAGAGTCTACAACATACCTTCCCTGCCTTCAAATTAGTCTTCAAAACAAACAGTCATGATACCTATGAACTAGAATAAAAGCCTAGAACAAGAAGAATTAATTGAATTAAAGAAGTAATTGATAAAGTAATTATTCATACAGCAATTGAATAATACCACTAATAATAATAATAACCATCATCAGAAAATATTTTTTTGAACATTGGAACACCGAAAAAGGGTTTATTCAGAATTTATCCAATGAAGGAATAATTTATCCATTAGAAAATATTTTTTCTAGACTCAAACATCACTGAACAACAAGGGATGCAAAACTGGATGAGATTCAGAAAAAAAGTGAAAATAGAGGCCTAGAAATAATGATAGAATAATAGAAGAAACTCAAATAACAACAATTGCAAATATAAAGGAAAAAGCTAATATGAACTACAGAAAAGTTCAGTTAGAAGCAGCAACAGCAAAAGTCAGTACAGAATCAGTACTCAAACTACCTATGAACTGACCCCCAGTTGGGAGTAAAATCATGAACAGCAATAGAATTGAAATGCCGAATGAATAAATCATCAGGAGCAATCAGGATAAAGCTTACAAGTATTTGGGCATTTTACAGTTGGATAAAACCAAGCATGGACTAGTTAAAAATGTGAGTAATGAAGAATCCATCCCAAAAGTGAGCAAAGTGCTAAAGACAAAAATAAACGGTAGAAAAACCATCAAAGTCATCAATACCTGGGCCTTATTGTTTTATGATACAGTGCTGGAATTATTACCTGGACACAAGCTGACCTCAAAAACAAGAAATGTAATGACTATTCACAATGCATTACATCCCCCTGGTGATGTTGATAGATTACATATGCCCCTTAGAAATGGAGAAAGAGGTTTACTTCAGGTCAAACTATCAAAGAAGAAAAGCACGCATAGGCTGATAACATAAAAGACAGCCAAGAACAAGCATTGATGCAAGTTAAAAATTGGAACTTATGGAAGGTGGAAAAAACAAAACATGAACATCCATATAATGAAAATAAGTACAGAATGCTGGCAAGGAAAAGGATTACTAGGTCAATTTCAATGAAAGACTGAAGGGACATTGGAGAAAGATAAATTGTGACAATGGCTCACATACTGGAACATTACAAATTGGGAGGCTTGATTTTGGCTGCTTAAGAACAAGATATGTAAAGTAATGCAATCAAGGCCTGAATGCAAAAATTGTCAGATGATTCAAACTGCAGATTGTGCAAAGAGGCTGAAGGAACTGTAGATCTTAGCTCATGCAAAAAGATTACACAATCTTTTAAACAATGACATAATGCAATCACCAACATTATGCACGGGAACATCTGTAAAAATTGTCATGTGCTAGGGACAAAAAAATGAGTTTAAAAGTTGTTGAAAATGAGCAGCTTAAAATATTACAGGAATTCTGAATACAAACTGATAAATCTGGCTCATAACATATCAGATTTAACAGGGGTTAAAAAGAAATGACTGGATAATTGATGTTGCCAGGATATAGTGGAATAGCAGTGTCAGCTCTGGAAGCCATCTTAAACAGGAAGTTCCTGTCGCTGCCAACTATGACTTGCAATTTCTCTAAGGGGTTTTTCACATGGGAAATATTTGGGAGTGGAGGTGTGGCGAGGTTCAAGGTCATGGCAGTCTGCA
>JANHFK010005828.1:136031-147427 GCA_036250565.1 Sibynophis collaris
CCCTCCCTCCCTCTCCTCCTCCTTCTCCTCTAAAAATTATAATCATTCAATAACTTGTTCATGGACTATATATTAGAAGTATAAATTAGTGCCAGACTACTCTATTGAGCATGTCAATGCTTTAACAAATTGAAAATGTCCCTCCCTTTAACAGAATTGCTGTCCTAATCATCTGGATCAGATCATTTTTACTCTTGGCAAATTTATATACCATTAATTTGCCGGTAACTAGTTTCATAATTAACCATTACTACATCTTATTCCTCCAGAATTCACAGCTTCTTATGTACTGACCAAACCACTGCAGTTTAGATAGCATTTGATTCTCATAGTTAAATAAATATTAAACCTAATTAAACAGACACACATACACATTGTTTCTTGTTTCACAATTCAATTTAAGAAATAAGTTGCATTAAAGTTATTTCCAAATGGTTCAAAAGCATCAAACAAAAAGGCAAGTGTCAAACTTGAGAAAAATTGATAATTTTCTCAATAATGTTTCTGAAAATTAGGAAGTGTACAGAAGGCTAGAGATAAAGGTGCTGGATTGATCCAATCCACCATATGCACTGCTTGTATTTTTTCAATCATTTCCAGATTTCCCTGCTTCATCAGCAGAGAGTTATATTAATACACAATCCATTGGCAGATTGTACAAATGTTTAAACTTCATGTGAATACTATTTTATAATTCAGGAGAAAAAGGAGAAGATAAACTTTTTTTTAAAATAACTCTCTGATATAACTCCCTCATCTTGTTATATATGTAAATAGAGATGTGTGGGTTTCATTTTGACTAGCTAACTTTCAATGAAGGAAAAACCAGAGCAAAATGCAGAAATTGAAATGTGATTATACAGCTTGCCACAACTTTGTTAAAGTGTTACATTCAACAGCGCTATCTGAAGTGAGAACAGCAGCAGAAATATATCCTACAGCAAGTGTCAGTAGCAGAAAAAGTACAGCTGACAATTAGCAACCATCTCATCCTTGGGACTGAGACTCCTGTACAGTTCAGAGTCTGTTTTAACCAGGAGTGTCCACCAGGTGTGGCAAAAATACTCAAGATAAGTGGCCAGAGTGTTGCTACTGAAACCCCACATACGAATGTAAGCAAGGCTTCAATCACAACCTTGGTGCCATCATCTTGACTTTGTTGCCAACACTCGGGGAACACCTTAGTTTCAACAAATGCATAATAGGCACATTTCACAAAAACCTAAAGCAAATCACTAGACTAACACATTTGAGCACTGGTCTTAAAAGAACAGGGTTAAAAGTGCCTTTAGCATACTCCGCACAGAAAATGATATATTTTTTATACCAAGCTTGGACAGCAAAGATCATAGATGCAAAGTCCTTAGTGCTACCTTACTAAGTTGCAGAGCACACTACTGACAGCAGTCCTGTGATCCAAGTAAATTAATTATTACCTAGGCATGAAGAGATTTTTTCAGTTTCCTCATGCAATATTTCACTGGTTGTTGTGCTATTTTTCAATCTGTCAGACCTTATCAGGCAGGCTACTTCAGCTGACAGCTAGCTGCAGTTCAGCAGATCGAATCTCACCGTCTCAAGGTTGACTCAGCCTTCCATCCTTCCGAGGTGGGTAATATAAGGACCCAGATTGTTGGGGGCAATATAACTCTGTAAACCGCTTAGAGAGGGCTGCAAAGGCACTATGAAGCAGTATATAAGTTAAAGTGCTATTGCTATAGCTATACAGGGCCAACATAACTGGTAGTAGTGAACATTTTGAATCCAAAACATTGGAAATGAATTCATAGTGCATGCATTGAGTTAAATGATGAGTTACGTTTCCCTGACATCTCTGGGGAGTTTTGTCTATGTTTGGCTAATGTCTTATTGATGTTCTGTTTAAATTACTTCTTGGAAGGATTGGATGAGCTAACCTATCCATGGGATTGTTTCCATGTATTTTTAATTTTGAGAGCTGAGGGCTATGAAGCAATTAGAAGGTTAGGATGGAGGATTAGAGTCTAAATAGAGGGACTATATTGTAGAGTCAAATATGACTAAACACAGGCTGAAAGTCCTGATGATTTTTTGTGTGTGGCAAAAACTATAGTTTTCAGTTCAGTCAATTATTTCAATCAGGGAGGGATGTGCTTAATATAGACCTTGGAGATCAGAATGGAGAATACTCAAAAGCTTGCTTTTCCATTTACTAATATAAGATCAACATCTGACTATGGATAAAAAGTAAAATAACCAGCAGTAGGTAGGATACACCTAGGGTACCGTTTTGAAGTATGTTTCTCAACACACGTAGTTTCATGCATAGTTTCATGTAGACTTTTAATAATTATACACAATTTACATCTTTGTAATCAATTATTCTTAACATATTTTTTCTAGGTATTTTCCCCATTGTAACTTCAAAAAGCCTGCACTATTCATATGAAGTTTAGAACAACGCAGACACAAGCAGAATCTGTGCCATGTTATCTGGTCCTGGTCCTGTGTATTTATTGATGAATTTCCCTATTACTGACAGATTTATAGTATATAAATCTATATATATTTATACAGATTTATTTGTATATAGTATACAAATATACAAGTATATTATATAGTATACAAATAAATACTAAACCAATTGTTGCAGACCATTTCCTGGGAATGCATTCTTTGTTGAATCAGATCTGAAATAGTTCTTCCAAGTATTTTTTGAGTGTGCCCAACCTTACTTCCATACCCATAATATAAATTCTTCCTACTTTAATTATTTCTGTCAAAATGGAATCAAGATAATTATTCTATGATACTTTATTTAAATAGTTGGAGCACTTTGATGAAATACTGGTCTTCCATCAAGCACCCTCCTATGACTAAAACTGAGTAACATCATAGCTTCTTTAATGAATACCATCAATATGCTGGAGGATATTCAATGTAAAAAAGAGGACATGAATCCTGAACATGAAATCTAAATTAGGAAAAAAAGAATACAGAATGAATGGATAACAGGTTGAAAAATTCAGTGATACTTCAGGGGTAGAATATGGTTTAATTAGAAGGATTTGCAGAAAATCTTTATTTTTAAAAGGTTTAATATAGCGCAAAGAATGATTGAATAATATTGCAGGAAAGCATCAAAAGATCACTGATATGAACTGACTTTAATTATGTGTTTGATATTTTTAAATTTTAGTGTGTAATGCAATATAGTAGCACAAAGTATGACAGTGCTATGTTAAAATACTGTGACAAAAAAACCGAGTCCCATACACATTTCTTATATAATAAAAATTAGTAATTTCTCATTGCCAAATCAATTCCTTATAAGACAATTTTAACAAAATCACAACAAAACACAATAATTGTATTTCAAAAACAAAAAGCTTCTGATTAAAAGAGCAAGTTAAGTAATTTAAATATATATTTATATGTGTAATTCTTCTAGTTATTAAAATACTGCAGGGGCCAACAAAATGGAGTAAAACTGCAGGATATACTGTTGAATTAATTTTATTATATTAACTAAGGTGACCAATTCTCCTGTGCGGAGCGCATGTGTCTTATAATCGCGTCACGCCGCACTGTACCGTGCCTTGATGAATCGGCATGTCAAATACAAATATGTCACATCACAAGCAATGGATCGGATTAGCATCGATCGAATATGGAGATTTACAGATTAGTCTTCAAATATCGAAAAGGAGGACATGTAGGAGGACACTTTTCGAGAGAGGACAGAACTTACAAAAGAAGGACTGTCCCCTCCTAAAGGAGGACAGTTGGTCACCTTATATATTTTTCAGCTATCCCAGTATATTTGATTACTTTTGTAACCAAAGAAGAACATTTTCATAGATAGAAAACAGGCCTCTGGCACTTACTTTATCTGAAAGGCATTTGAGAAATTCCACCTTTTTTTTTAGATCAGGAAGTGGGATTGGCCACTTTCAAAGCTGGGAAATTCCTCAAAGCCCTGGATGAAATTCATAGAAACCTTCTATTTTATCAAAATGTAATTTTTAATATAATATTGCTACTGCTAAAAGGATTCACACCATAATATATCATCCCGGAAGGCCTGTTTGAAACAGCCAGATTTTGATGGCTTTTCTTAATCTTGCAGTTAGATAAAGCCAAAATTCTGGCTGTAACCCCAAGGATATAGTATAAACATACCCAATTGAATTAGATAAAGAACAGAATAGGAAATCCATGGGCTTTAGGCTAAGTATGCTTCTGTTGTAGGTTTAGATTCAGCAATGTTTACTAAAACGAATTATTCTACCTGTGGCATGACTGTAGGTTAAAGACATCCATTCTACTGTGAGAAGTAAAAAATTTTTTTAAAAAACCCTAATGAAAATTTTGGAATGGCTGATGAAGGTTGGGAACAGATGATGAAGGATCTGTATTAACATATGTTAACATAATATAATTAAAGTAATTAACAGGGATAGGTAAGCTATGTCTCTTTAGATGTTGCCTAATAATAATAGCATGCATTGGAGTATCATTAATGGTAGAAGATGCTGGGAGATATAATTTGAAATATCTACAATACTACAATATACATATCTTGGTAATCAACAGAATGCCAAAGCAGGGGAGAGATACTGATCTAGAATTTTAGAATGCAATTAAATAAATATGTTTCAAATTTGGCAACTTTAAGATACGTTCCATACTGGCTAAGGAATTCTGAGAGCTATATTCAACACATCTTAATGTTGCTTAGTTTGAAAAACATTGAATTAAATTGATCTTAGCCCTATTCAAGAATTATTTGAAGAAAAGCTAAAGAGCCCCTTCCCTTTTCAAGTAAGTAAATAATGTAAGTGAAGGGATCACTACGTTTCAAGCATAATTGTCCACATTGATGATTTTTTTTCTAGGCAGATTTGTTTCCACTTGAATTAAAAAAAAGAAGAATGATCTTTTCCAAGGCTAAAGTTTTGAAACAAAGAATTGGGAAAATTCATACAGAAGGGATTGATAAACAAAGAAAGAACATAAAAGAATATAGACATTTTCTCTGTATCATAAAGCTACATTGAGCTGGCCACTTAATTTGAGGCTTATCTAACTTGTGTTATTTTACACAGGCAAAACACAGCAATAATGCATTAATCTAATTTTCCATATTCTTCAAAGTTCAAAGCCAAAGCGTAATTAAATTTCTTTTTGTTTTTAAAAAATGAGGTTTAAAACAAAGTTATGATCAGTATAAATTTCAAAGGGATGAATACTGAACAATTGCACTATATTTTTTTAATAACTGGTGCATAATCCAGTGTGGAATTAGTAAGTAATTGATGCAGCAGTACCACCTGGCAATTTTGTAGCTAAGCATATTTCCGACTCTATAACATGAAGTGTAAATCGCTAGAGGCAGCACAGAATTTGACATCTGCAATTTCTTTATTTTCTGAAAAGCATCTACATGCTATTGAGTTAAATTCTAAGGAATTCCCTTTCTTAATGTGCAACCAAATAAGCAAGCATTCATTCCCTGTATAAAGAAAGAAGCTCCAGGAGATTTGGAAACTTCTACTCTGCTAATGGAATCAGGACCCCATGGCTATATAGAAGAATATCTTATTCTGTTTTATCATCTATAGTAAACTTTCTATATATATGGTCAAATTCTTCAACTTGCTCTATGTCTGCCTGCCTGCCTACCTGCCTAGTGCGTGCCTACCTACCTACCTACCTACCTATCTATCTATTCACCTACCTTTAATTATCTCTATTTTTTTCTGCCAAGCACTATTGCCTTCATATTTCATTAATTTTCAGAACTCTATTCCTCTAGCCAGCACTTGTAATAAATTATTCAGATAGTCAGCCCATAAAGCAATGTTTTCTGCATACAAAAGTATATCTTCATTCATATCTCTAACTACCTTACTTCTAATGTCACCAGAGCACTGGATGCATATTTATTTATAAATTTATTGAGTAATCAAAAGAATATTGCATGACTCCAATCCGTGCATTTCTTTCATCATCTATTGCTGTTATTGCTCTTACTATATTCAGTAACCATTCATGAAAAATATTCCATATTTAATCCTATTCTCTTTAAAACCTTCTTCTTCATCAAAATGTCCTCATGCCAAAGGAGGACAGTGACTTACATTTTCCAGTTTCTAGCCCAGCACCTTAACTGCTATGCCAAATTTGTGTTAAACATTTTAACATTTCCCCAGTTATTCTTAATGATAAATCATGACTTTAGCTGGAATATTTTGGCAATCAATAGTTTTAGATTTTTACAAAGTGATTCCATTCTTGAAAACATATTAAAGGAACCCTCAACAACAGACATTATTTACTTATTTAGTCATTCATTCATTCAATTTCTATGGCTACAGATCTCAATCAATGATTCTGGGTGGCTTACAACTATGTTCTCTGTTTAGAAAATTAAACCTTATTCTCTGAAAATCAGAAGGTTTTTTTAAAAAGTCTATTTAAAATCTCTAATTGTTATAAATACTTCTTACCAGTTTATTGTTAAGTAAAATGACTGGAATGTTCAAGAATGGCACATTTTTCATAATCTAAAATGGTTTGCAATTTTCTTTATAAAAAGACCATTGACACCTTAAGTGCATTGATTCAGAATTCAACATTGTTAAAATTCATTGTCAAAGAAACATATAAAGTATAGAAATACCATGTTTCCCTTATTTTTCAGCCCCAAAGTAAGCACCAGGTCTTATTTTGGGGGGAATGTCTTACCAGCTTACCTTAGGACCATTACAGCCAGGCCTCCCATGTCCCAATATCTGCTGCGCTGCTGCCCGCATTATTCTGTAGCCACTTGTGGCCGCTTATGGCCAGACGCTGCGTGGCTCATCAGACCAATGGTGCCGCTTGCAGCATGACGTTGCAAGGCTTGTTGCACAGTGCTATCACTCAATGAGCCTTGAGGTGTTCTGCGGCAAGTGGTGGCATTGGTGTGATGGGCTACATGGAGTCCAGTTGAGAGCGGCTGTAAGCAGCTGCAGAAAAAGTCGGGCACTGGCATGAAAGGTGTCAGGGCAAGAGAGGCCTGACTGTGGCAGTCTTAAGGTAGACAGGTGCAGGGCGCATGAGCCAGCTGCCTCCCCACCCCTGCCCTAGCTTAATTTTATGCCTGCACTTCACCCCACCTCCTACAACCAGATGGTGGATAGGGCTTAACTAGGACTCATTTTGTGGGTACGGCTTATATTAGACGCAGGCCTGAAAATTGGGCCTGAAAACAGAATATATATAAATATGGAAAGAAATCATACATTTAATGTTGTGTGAAGGTTTGTAAATCATCTGAACAGGAATACGTCACATTTAAATATTATTAAAAGGTAAAAATGACATTGCAGAAACGGGAAAAAGATGTAGCATTTGCATTATATCGGCAATTTTTATAGCATTAAGTTAAAATTAAAAGGAACTGCTTCTCCACTGTACACATTGCTAGAAAATGCTTGGATATAGATCAATGAAGAAAATGAGTTAAAATGGAAAGGACAGGACTATTAGCTGCTGCTACAGATTAATCAAAAGGCTATCTTACCTGTATATTAAATTCCAAATGAACCTCTCTCTCTCTTTAAATATAAAGCAATATATCTACATTTATATTATAAGTGAATATTCATTTATAGTTTTCCACATGCTAGTTTCCAATATATCAATAGCAATAGCACTTAGATTTACAGCCTCTCTAAGCAGTTTACAGAGTCAGGATATTGCCCCCAACGATCTGGGTCCTCATTTTACTAACTTTAGAAGGATGGAAGGCTAAGTCAACCTTGAGCCAATGAGAATTGAACTGCAGGCAGTTAGCAGAGTTAGCCTCCAATACTACAGTCTAACCACTGAGCTACTACAGCTCAGGATATAGCATTTACCATCATTTTTCTTAACAATCCCCCCTCCTCCTCGTGAGATATTATAGGAATTCTTTAAATTTAAAAGGGACCTCCATTCTAGGCCTTTTCAGTAGTAGTCCCAATAGCTTAAATATATGGTCCCTGAAAGTATACTGGGATACAACCATTCTTGCAATATGAACAACCATTTTATCCAAATGCTTTCTGAGCTTTTAGTTTGATTGTTGCCCACCAACCGATTCTATTAGTGCTGTATTATGTATGTATTATGTAAAATGTATTATGCTACATTTTAATGAATTTGATTAATTATGGTTTTTTTAAAATCATTTTTGTAATAGAACCAGAGTCTATTTTGATTGGCAAAATCTACAAGCCAGATAAATAGAGCTAATAAATAATTGTTTTATTAATATCATGCTTCTGTAATTCTACCCTGTATGTTTCTATAGATGGCATTGCCCAAATATAGTAGATATTTTTTTCCTAACTAATACAAAACTTACAATTCTGTGAATGTAACATTCTGAGAATGTTTGCACATGCTATTTGTCATAAAAATTAAACCAATCCAATCATGAATATTCATGGATATGCAATGGGTCGGACACGACTTCGCAACTAACAACAACAAATTCATGGATAGCTTGTCGATCTTCCAAATTTGGGGGTGGGTGGGGAGAAAGAGCATTTTAGGAATTTAGGGAAATTAGGAATTGTGAAAGGCAAATTATTTTAGAAATGTGTATATCGTGAAAATTTTATTGAGAGAGGCAATAAAAACACGCAAACTGTTTTTAAAACTATGCCTTGTCATGAAAAACCAAATAAAATCAAACTTAACAGGTTTGTTTATTCCTTAGATTTAGGCCTCTTTTTTATTAGAACATAACAAATGATAAATTCCATCAGGAAACTCCTCTTCAGATTTCTTTTTTGAGGTTCAAGGCTTGCTTGCAAATAAATTAGCATTATCAATAATCTCACCCTATGAGAGACAGCTTTTCCTTTTCATTAAATTCTTGTTTTAATAGGATAATCTGAAAATATTTTGTATTAAGTATTCCTATGCTCTATAGATTCCTACACGCCTAACAGGCTGTTCAGAGCCTGTCAGTCATTCCTTTTATCTCCCTATTATCTTTTAAAATCATCTTAATATTGATGTATTTATTCTCACTGTGTTCTTTTGTCATTGCCTACTTTATTGTTTTATTATTTTACTTTTGTTTACAAACATTTTCTTTCTTTTCCTTTTTATTAATAAGGAAGATGCAAAGGTGATGCAAAGATACAAATTAAAAAAATATAATTAGTTAAACTCATTAAAGCTGCCTACAATAGCTAGGTGAGATAGGTGGCAAATAAAATTAACAAACAAACAAATAGACAAATAAATAAACAAATATACACCAAGAATGCACAATAATTGTAGGTCTCATTTGACCTTTAAGAAGCATATCAGGATCACACCTTAGAAAGGACAAAATGTAAGGTTGATTAAAATTAATTATGAGTATTGTTAGGCTATCACCTTATGTACTGTATAAATTCATCTTCTGGCACATCAAAAATTACAATTTCTGTGGCAACTTTGGGAGACACTGTTGGAAATGTATCCAAGGCCTGAGCTGCATAGAGATTAAGGTTTTTAGGAAATACTTTAATATACCTCATTGAATTTCTTGTCCTAATATAATAAAAAAAACCGTCTAAGTTATAATTATTTTGATGTATAATAGTAGCTTTGACCAAGAATCAGTAATTTCTGCATGATTATAGAAATGTAACATGTAGAGTTTGACCAGTAGTGAACTTCCATTGTAGGCGACACTATGCATAATAAATATGACAAATAGTGGTTAAAATATAGAAAGATGCCACCATGATTTTAATTTGATTGATATTATTAATTAAGTACTGTGAAAGTTTTCCAAGTATCCTCGTAGTTTTAGTTTAAATCACATTGGGCTCCAGGTTTCTCTTTTTAAAAAGTCAATAATTTAGTAGCACTTTTGTACATAATCTTTAAGTAGCTTCTAACACAAAAGGGAACAACAACCTTTGATCAATATTAATGAGCAATAGAAATCAACAGTATGCTTTCCAGGCATTTTAATCCACATTTATATAAGTAATGTCAACAAGATTAATTGCACCGTAAAAGTAATAGATCTATACAGTCTGCATCTCCTTTGAGTCCTGCTCTCAGTACGTCTCCACTGATAATAGCTACAGAATAATAAGTGCTAGGAGGCCTCATATGTGCATGAGGCTGAAATTCAATTGAAATCCCATTCTGTACTGAAAGGTACTCATAATACAATAAAAAAAAATACTTGGTGTGAATTTTTGGAACCTCTGAATGAAATATATATATATATGGTTTTTAAGCAAATGAATCAAATGCCTCTTTTCTCTGTAGGCTACAGAAATGACTTCAAGACAGGAACTGTGTTACTTCTCAGCTTTGGTGACAAATACAATGGACTCAGTTTCCATAAATATGTGGGCACCAGGGAATACGCAACTCTGAATTGAAGATTAAATATTTCCAAATGTGTCAAACAGTTTGGACTTAAAATACAAAGACTGTCAGATATGGTGCAAAAAAACCCCCCTATTTTTTCTTTAGGTAAAATGTAAACACTGTCAAAGGAAATAAATAATAGAAACCAACCAGTAACACTACAGAGAAAGTTCCATGGTGTAGCTTGATATTTGATGAAATAAATCTCAGCCAATAAACAAGCAAAAACCCCAATGCACAGGCATATCTTATAGTTTAGTTATCCGTGGCACTATTCTTTCTTTTGAAATTCTCCATCTACTACTTTAGCATATAAATTCAGAATAACTTCATATACATTATTACACCCATGGGCACTTCCTTATATGTTCTTAACGTAAGGTTTAAATCTGCTCTGAAGAAAGGAAAAAGTCTTTCCATTAGCATACCACTAAGCACAAGCTAACATCATTCAAAACCAGCAGGGTTTTTTTCCCTTTTTTTGTCTGTCCTTATATGCTGTGTCAGGTAGCTAATTTTTGTGTACAAGACCATCAATAATTTAAAGTACCCTTGAACTTGGAATCTGTGCATGTTTGCAACTCTGCATGATTTAATTTGATCAAGTAGGCATTTTCCGACAAGAATTGGGTGCATGTTAAGTTTCAAGAATGTTTATAAGGCAACAATTAGCAATGTAATAGACAACTCTCCACATAATTGTTTTTCAAAAACTCAATAGGATAAAATCCTCTGTCACTCCATTGGACTTAACCACTATCTTCTCAACACACAAGACATCGGGAGGAAGAAGGAAAACCTGTAGGAGTTGCATATTCTAATCTTGAGCTAGATCAAGTCAGGAAGGATTTACATTTTTCCTAAAATCAGTTACCGTATTTTTTGGTGTATAGGATGCACTTCCTCCTCCCCAAAAGTGGATGGAAATGTCTGTGCATCTTATACAGCGAATGTTGTCGAAGCCCCTCCCACCCATCAGCCCCCACCCTTTGGCCTCT
>JANHFK010005828.1:160447-171528 GCA_036250565.1 Sibynophis collaris
ACACACACACACACACACACACACACACACACACACACACACACACACACACACTAGGATTTCAGCCTTAATTAGTAAACAAGTGGCTTATATTTTTTACCAGCTACATTTTACAAAAAAATTAGAGTAAGAAGCAGAAACCAAACAAGCAATTCTGCAGAAAATCCAGTTGAACCAGTCCCTTTCAGAAATGGGAACCCCTACTGGCAGAAGCCAAAATTGATTGTTTGGGACATCAACTACCCACCGCACCTCAGACAAAGCACTATCTGTAAGAAAGGAATACTGTATATAGGAGTTCCTATATTAAAGGGGGAAACTCATTTGTATTGAAGTGGACATATTGTCAGTGACAAAAGAGACTAAGCTTAATAACCAGAAGCACAAGGAAAGGGTGGAATCCATTTGGTTCTATTTTAATATTTCTTCTTCCACCTTGAAATAGTTTATTCTATTTAGCTTTAATCTCTCTTTTGTCACTGACAACATAAAATAATGCCTCGAAGCCATGTTAACTCATACTTGTGTGGCATAGAAATCATTGCTAAACTGATAACAGTTTAAAAAGTTCAGGATTCTGACTGATTCCCAATATTAAGAACCTTTGGATTTTTTAAAATGTCTTTTTGTTTCTTTTTCTTTTCCTGCATGAATTAAAAGTATATATTAAGTATATCTTCTTCATAATTGCTAGATACAATTTTCTTACTCACATATTTCAATCATAATATAATAGACTGGAAGGGACCTTGGAGGTTTTCTAATTCAGCCCCTGCTCAAGCAGGAGACTCTATACCAGTGACTGTCCAGTCTCTTCTTAAAAACCTCCAGTGATGAAGCAGCCAGAATTTCTGACGGCAAGCTGTTCCACTTGTTAATTGTCCTCACTGTTTCTCCTTAATCCCAGGTTGTTTTTGTCCTTGATTAGTTTCCATCCATTTTTTTCTTGTCCTGCCCTCTGATGCAATTTAATTTCAGGTAAGATGTCTGAGCCTTGCTAAGTGCGCATGTAATATACTGTATAATGATAAAGAGGAACATTTATTTCATTTTCATGTGGTAAGCTTCAACTTCTTCAGACCTGCCAGTCATATATTTCTCAATCCCCTTCTCTACTTATTAGATTCCAGGCACATATAGAAGGGATTGTGCAAAAGCAAAGGGTATTTTCAAGGTGTGATAATATCTGCTCCTGCATTTGGTGGAGCTAGACAAGCAAGCTAATTAAGAAAATGATCCAAAGAAAAGTCTGCATAATAACAACGTCACACTACAAAACAAAGAGAACATTTGGACTAAAGTGACAACCTGGTTGTAAAGGTCACTAATTCAGGAGCAGACTTGACAACAACACTTTCTCCCTTTCATCTCGCTGATGAATTTTATAGAAATAAACGTTAAATTTGTTTTTCTCTTTGGTTGGACTGCCATGGTAGTGCCATTAGCAGCACATCAGAATTACGGAAACTCAAACTGAATTTGGAAATTTATGCAAGACCACAAAAGGCACAAAGTGGGATTAGGTATTTCTACAGCTTTATGAAAGTTTGTCCCAAATTAGTAAGTAAATAGCTAAATAAAGCATTTACTTGAAAATAAATTAATCAATCCTGGTTCATGATATGTAAATGATTCTGCCAAGCAGATGAATAGTATGCTAATTAAAATTTGCAGGATTGTTTAATATCAATAAGAGTAGTTGTGATTCATGCACTTTCAGAAAGCAATAAAAAGATCTGGCATACAACTCTGATATTAAAGCAGCTTTTTAAATATTCATTACAGTCACTGTATTTTAAAAATTGGTACTTTTGTTCAACAATTAAACAACTGTATTCTCTAAATAATTGGTGTAGAGATTATCTATTCTATGGAAACTTTAAGAGTTTAAATGTCAGTACAATCTGGCAAATAAATATAAAAACTACTTTAGAAGAACATTAAAGCCCTTTACTTTCAAAATAATAACATCTAGTTGTATCTCAGAGCAAAAAGAAGCAATAGAGATAAACATTTCCTAAAAATTCAAATAGCATTCTATGACATAAATTAACATTTTGATTTATAAAGCTTTGCCGAGCCAACTGCCTTCCCTAGATGCAATTTTTTCAGTTTTTACTTTTGCTTTCTTGTATTTAGATGTAAACCGATTTGACAGCAACAGTGATTTGCCACAAACTTCCACTTAAAAATTTCCATGGGATCCAAGAGTATCCAAAGTAGCATCATCTTTAACGATTTAAAAGGGCAACTCTCACCTGTCATGCTGCAGAATACCCCGTATAGGCATTTCAGTGAATTGAAAATTAAATATAATGCAGGGACCTAAGATTGTCACCAATGACCATGAGCCAAATATGGGACCAAGGACCACAGTCACATAAAATATTGAGTGTTGACGTTGGACCTAAAAATCACAGACTAGGGTGTGTTTACTTTAAGAACAATTATACTAGGCAAATATAGAGATACATATAGAATTTATGGTTGTTTTTGTCATATTTAATCAGATATTTTAACAATTTGTAAAAATGTTTCATAGAAAAGACCCAGATCCAGGAAGACTGAGAAAATAATTAACATTCTTTTCCATTTTAGTGCTGGATCATTCATAGTGAAATAATATTACTTTTGATTGTAAATGTAAATTATGAAGGTTGAGGACACCATTATTACACTAGTATTTTGACAGGAATAGGGAGTTTAGGTATGTATGGGAGGATAAAATTCCATAAGGTGTATAAAAATATATATATCAAGTAGTGTAATTCAAGCATGATACAAAAAGGCACATTTGTGGCATTCTATATAGCAAATAGCTATATTAAAACACTGCCACAGAGTAGAACATTACATTATATACCATGGTCGCACAGTTATAGTACAGTTTTCTTGTAAATTAAGAATGGGACATATCAAAAAGACTGCCTTCAAATCACACACATAATTTTTACTACCTAAAAAACAATATATAAACACCAATGTTCTAGTATTTAATAATAATATTTGTTGAAAATGTGAGTAACTGTAGTGGATTTGACATCCCATCATGTAATTTGTGCAAAAGTTGCGACATTTTCTTATACCTTCAACTGCAGATACTCTCATTGGATGCTCAATAGTTCATGGAAACAATCTTATGGTGTATAATGAAGGTGCTCATGTGAAAAATTGGTTGTGTAGGTTTACATTTATGAATGTGTTTACATCTGCCAAAGTAAAACTGTAGATGAAAAAAAGCATTTTTGTTTGCAACATTCTTCTTAATCTGACAATTTATCTTCATTTCTTCTTTAATGTGAAGGAAAGAACACCTGTGTTTATCAGCTGGGGCCAATTTTGCTTCCAGTTTCTCTCTCTTTATTCTATTAAAAATTGATAATTAACATTCACATGCTGAAAAAGGAATTTCAGTGTTAATTATTGAAGAAGTCTTTTTCAAACAGAAGGTAGAGTGGGTTGATAAGGAAAGCATCAGCAGAAAATTATAGGTGCAAACTGACTATGGTATTTTTGGGTATGGCTATTGTGTGTATGGGACTATATGCAAGAGACATTAATAATGGAAAGAAAGATAGGATATAATACAGAAAAATAGGTTGAATAGGTTCTAATCTTACTTCCTAGATGTAATCACAATTTTTGGAATTCCAATTCAGGATCATCAAACAAAGAACAGCAGAGAATACTATTATTCTACTGCAGCAAAGAATACTACTATCAGGTATTCTCTTGATGATAGAATTATTTCTCAGATTGAGAAGTTTACTAGGCATTTCTTAAAAAGCTAAGAAGTACCGTTTTATAATTACGGTGAGCTTTCACTTCAGTGGAGTACTGTAGTAGATGATCAGATTGAGTCTGAGGGAGGGGGTCAAACATGTTATCAGTCTCAAGTCCTTTCATACCCACTTGAGATCTAAGTCCAGCCCACCTTGAATTCCATTGAGTATTATCTCCTGCCAGTTTGCTTTGATTGTTAATAGTTCAGTTTCTCATAGAGAACTTAAGCGTGCAATAAATCTTTATATTCATTTGAACTGTCTGGGTTTCCTGATTTCCTTGGTGCTTGACAAGCACTTTTTCAATAAAGATTATATTTGCCACCTTTAATAAATTTCAAATACACAAAGAAGTATTGAACACTATTTTAATTTTAGAGCAGTCCCAACCTTGCCAATTTTCAACCAAAAGAAACAAATATGAACAAACTGAGGTCTTCATCATTTTCCTTATTCATGCCCTAGAAAACTGTAATGTAAACTGAATATATATGAATAGAAAAAGCAGTCATTCTACAAACTGTTCCAATCTATTGATCCTGGTAGTTACTATAAAAGGGATGTTTTGTGATTTGAAGTTCTTGTCAGTTGCATGATTCCTGCTTAAGAAAGAGGGATGTATTATACAACACACTTCATATAAAGCTTTCTTTGAAAATGACTCAAAAGCTGAAACTGTTCCAGAACACAGTGACTACTTTGGTGGCAGGTCATTTCATTCTGCAGGCTCCTGCAGTGTGTTCCAGTTGTTTCTGGGCCTATCTCAAAGTGCTGATTATCAAAGGGTTATAATGCTTTGCCAGAATTGAAACTGCCCACCTGGATTGATCATGTAGATAGAGCCTGTTGAGAATTCTCTCCACCTGTTACAAGTACAGGCAGGTGGATATTTTCTGTTATCTTCTCCAGGTTTTGCAGCAAACTTCCATAAATATAAATTTTGTTAATTAAGCATCTGACTGATCAAATTTGATGGATGGAAGGATAGATGGATAGATAGATAGATAATTTGCCCCTTTCACTTTGCAGTCAAAAATCATATTACTTCAGTAGGCTCATTCATTTGATATCAATAAAATAGATTAATTATGTTTCTTGTTCTTGTGTCATTGTCTTATTTTATTGTGTTGTTCAAGAGTCAGAGTTACAATTTACAAGGCTGGCCTAATTGAATGTGAGCTCTTGAAAGTTTTGTCAATAATATATATTATTAACTATTAATACATATCATTAATCATATTTTAGCACTCAATAGTAAGGCAATAGTACATGTTGAAACTTTTACTTGTGCTCTGTTGTTTCTGTTGCATTAATTCTCCATCACTCTATAGCTCCTGCTTTCCAAATTGAACAAGGCCCATGGGATGAGCTCACTCATGATATTTTCTCATGGGATTTAATTGAAATGTGAAAAAAGCAGAAAGCTGAAGATTGCTGGTCAGAATGAAATAATTAAGCTAATTAAGCTGAGTAGAAGAAACCTGCACTTCCCTCCTGAGACCTTATTCTCTTTTAGAAAAAAGAAAAGAAATCCACTTCATGTCCATTAAGCTGAAAGAGAATGACAAATGAATGGGGAAAAAACATTGGACTGTATTAGTTAAAACCTAGACCGTGTTTATTTGAAGATCCATGTTTTATTGTATGCCATGTATCATTGAATTAGTTCTGAAATATAATACTACTAAGATTAGAAAATTCTATGAAATATGAATTCTATTTGCTACATATATATATAATTCTTGGCAGCTCCTCTGAAAGTATTATATATTGTTCTTTATGACAATTATATTGGTCATTACTTCTGATTACATGTCTGGAATATATACTTTTCTGAGATATCACACGTAAACCATAAAGGCTGATAAATATGGTCCTGATTTGCTATCACAATTTCCTGTTATTTTTATTAAAGTGTTTAGTAATTTAGGAAGAAATGTGCAAGAAAATGAATTTGTTACTTGGAGTTTAACACTATACTGTACATCAGTTGACTCTATCTGACTTAATTTGAAATCTGTAATTCCAACACTGAGATGTCAGAAAGGTGATTAATAATGAAAAGACACATTATATTCAGTAGTAGTAGTACACAGAGACTTAAATTAGTGAAGAATAAAAGAAAAGGGCAAATCAAATGAACAAGTTAAAAGAAAAAAAGCTTTGATATAACTTTGTAGTCTTTCAAATTCCTAAGTTAGAAACTGAACATTTTTGTGTTACATTATTCATTTTCTTTCATGACACAAAGCCCGTGCATAATAGACAATGTTAAGAATAGGAACTAGTCAGGGAAAGTGCATATGGTTCACTGCCTTTTAGATGATCTGCAGAATTTCCTAACATCAGACTAGCACAATTTCACATCTGCTTGCCTGATTATGGAGTGTGATTTAATGCTTAAAAATAGCAGCAAAATAGATGTATAAAACCTATTTTGAAATTTCCCCAGTATATCCCTTCTGCATCTAAATGACACATGCTAGCAGTGTTCCAATATTTGAGGAGCTACCAGAAAGATGTGGGGGGTCAACCTGTTTTCCAAATCATCAGAAAGCAAGACAAGAAGCTATAGATGGAAACTAATCAAGGAGTGAAGCATTCTAGAATTAAGGAAACATTTCCCAACAGTGAGAACAATTAACTAGTGGAAGAGCTTGCCTTCAGAAGTTGTGGGTGCTCCATCGATGGAGACTTTAAAAAAAATTCATTTGTCTGAAATGGTCTCCTGTTTGGGCAGGGGGTTGGACTAGAAGACCTCCAGGATCCCTTGCAATAGTATTATTCTGTTATCTTCTTTTTTTTAAAAGTTTTTTAATTTTTTTCACTTCTCATTAGTATACATAGTCATATGTAAACATATATATATATATGTATATATATATATGTATATATGTATATATCCTGTCTTAACCAATGTTATCCATACATATTATTTTTCATCTTTCATATCCATTTGCAAATATTCAAATAGTTAAAATACTTATGGAGCTGCCCCTTCACTATTTCATATTTCCTTTGATTTACAACAATCCTTCCTTTCCTTCTCTCCTCTTTCTCTTTCATCTCACTTTTTTTCTTCTTCCCCTCTTCTTTCTCTACTTTCCATTCCTTTCCCCCTCTCCTCCTTTCTTCTTCCCTCTCCAACCCTCTTTCCTACCCTTACTTCTCCTTCTTCGTTTCCTCTCCTTCTCCCTTTCTTTTTTCCTTCCTTTCTTCTCTCTTTCCTTCTCTCTTCTCTCTCTCACTCCCCCTCTATACCTCTCTTTATTCCCTCTCCTCTGTTGTGTTTATTTTCAATTTTCCATATTTCCAAGTTGGTATTCCAGCAGCCCCATTTTTCTATTTATTTTTCTTTTTTCAATTTCTTTTATTCTGTTATCTTCTGATGCAATAATATCTGCCTATCAGAGCCTATGGGAAGAACTCAATAAGTGGACAAATACACCAGATCTGGTCTGAACTTCTGACTGAATATGTGACCAACCATAATAATATTAATAATAATAGTGGCCAAATTATCAGTGGTGATCTGGATGAAGTCTCTACCAGTATTTGCAAGTTTTACATTTGGATAACATCAAGCATTGACAAGTTAAAAATGTAATTGGGAGAATATATCCAAAGAGTGAGAAAACCTAAAGGCAAAATTGAATGATAGAAACACCATCAAAGACATCAATCTCTGGGACATACCTTTGATACATTACACTGCTAGACTTATTAACAGGACATAAGGTGGTAAAACAAGAGAAATAATGACTATTCACTATGTATTATATACCCATAGCGATATTGATAGATTATACCTGCCCTGCAGAAATGTAGACATTGGTTCACTTCGGATCAAACAAATTGTTGAAGAAGAAAAATGTGCATTGACTGATGTGAAAGATAGCCAAGAACAAGCACTGATGCAAGTTATAAATTGCAACTTACTAAATGTAACGGAAATATAAGTGACTATTGAAACAATGTAATAAAAACAGAAACAGAATGCCGACAAGGAATACCATTACATGGTCAATTTCTACAAAAGTTTGAGGGGAAACGTGATTAAAAAAAGCAGGCAATGGCTTACAACTTAAACATTAAAAAAAGAAACTGAAGACTTGATTTTTATTGCTTAAGTGCAACTATTTGAACTAATACAATCAAGGCCAAAAATTGAAAAATCATCAAAAGATTTAAAATGCAGATTGTGCAAAGAAGAAATGGAAGATCGTATATTCAGCTTGTACACAAAGAATGCTCAGACTGATTATAAGTAACAACATAACACAGTTGCCAGAATGATTTACTGGAACATGTGTACAAATTATTACATGTCAGTAATGAAAAAGTGGTGGGAACATATAGTTGAAAATTATATGAACAGGTTAAAATATTAAGGGATTTCCAAATACGGACAGACAACGCCTTGACACACCAGCTATAACTGGTTAAAAAGAAGAAAGTATGGATAATTGATGTGGCCATACCAGGAGATATTTGAGTAGAAGGGGAAAAAATGGGAAAAGATCACAAAGTATCAATATCTGAAAATTAAAATTGAATGATTATGGCATAAATCAGGGGTTCTAGTGGTTGCCATAGCAAAAAATATTAGACGGCACTTAGAAAACCTTTAAACGTTGATATTTCTATCTGTCAATTGCAAAAGCCCACAGAATTTGGATCTGCATATATACTAGCCTGATACATTACAATATCCTAGATTCTTGGGGAGAACTAGGTGTATATAATGGTCAATTCCAACTAAAGAATTGGCAGCTGAGATAACACATTGTTGTGAACAGATAATAACATTTAAGGAAGGGCAAAATAGTTATGTTCTACATAATCTGAAATATACCTAGAACTGAGACTTTTTTCTATATCAGTGTCCAAAGAATCTTGTTGCCTTTGGCAAAAGGATGAAAGCTGCCTAATGATGTAATGTTGCCAGTTCCAGAAATGCCTTTCCTTCCATATGGTGTGTTATATCACATTGTTCACACACACAAAATCTTCCCTTCTTCCCTTCTTGCTTCACCTGGCTTTGTTTTTTTGTTTTTTTTAAAGCCAGCAGGCCACACAGTCAAGAGGATATCAAGAGAAATGTCTACAAACATGAATACATCATTGCATGACTGGATTATGTGATTAATGCAGGCTATTGGCCTGCATTTGAGGTTCAGGCAAAATAACCAGGATATTGGTAATGGGTTAAGTATGAGCTGCTGCCTTGATACCCATTTGTACCTATATGGGCATGTATAACTGCTTCCTTTTGTTGGCAGTTTCAGCAGAAAAATGAGCTCTATGTATGCAAGTACATACACACATATTTCCAGGAAAAGCTTTAGAAGTAGCCATGCTTAGTCTTTAACACTTAGAGGAAGTGTGTTTCTCCTGCTCCAGTGAACACTGGAAAATCCATTCCTGCTCATGTCTGGTTAGTCCCAAATATTTTGCTGCTTGAGCAGCAAATGTAAAATGGATCATCCCATTCTTTCGAGTGATTGTATGCTCCACTGCCAAATCCTGATGAGTTTAGGATGCATAAAACATAGCTTGGTCCCTTTGAGCAAGTGAATGGCTAGAAGAAGAGTGGGAAACAATCACATGTTTTCCCACCAATTCTTCTTCAAGGTGATAATGAGAATTTACTTTCTACATTCTTTTAAAGTGGGATTTTGGAGGTGATTTATTTGATTGTAAGACAGCCAAGGAGCATGTGAATGTTCCACTTTGCATAAAATGTACAATCATTTCTCTTAAATTAAATCCCAACAGAACATACTATGACAAGAGCTTTTCCCTTTGGGTTTTTTCAAAGTCCTGCCCTGTTTGGGAATTCTGAAATTCTCTGCTCACAAATTTGGTAGTTTGAAAAGTCATTTGCCTCTCCTTAAAACTCAATATGGCGCATTTTTGTTTTGCATGCAGTTTACCCTTAAGCCCTTTGTTTCATCTTGTTTCCTTCACTTCACTCATTTATTATAGAAAATATATTCCACAGAAAAATACATTTGAGTATGTAATTAAATATAGATTTTTAAATTGCACATTGAAACATTTCTTTTCAATATGCATAATTTAAGCCCATGAAAACAATCAAGAAGTGGTTTGCAACATCCAGAGGATCATAGTTCAATGGTTCAATTCTGAGATGCAGATCAAATCAAATTTCAGAAGTTTTTTCCCCCCCAAAAAATAAACGACTAAACATTTCTGTCCTGGATTTTCAATACTGTTAAAATGTTAGCAATTAGGCAAGGGAGATATGTGTAAAATGAGCCCGTGCTGATGCTGGCAAGATACTAGCAATTGAAATATCATGGCAAGAAGCTCTCCAATGCAAAAATCAATTGACATTAATTGGGATAGTGCAAGAGTCCTCATTTTGCTTCATAGCATTTTTCTATTCAATAATGTACAAGAAGGAAAACCACTTCATAGCTTGTAGTGTACCTTATGTTATTGATAAATGGATGTCACCACTTTCATTTGTAACCTAAAGAACAGTTGTGGAAAGGACAGGAAAAAATAGCCCATTCAGAATTACTACTATAAAGAGATAAAAGTGATTTTAGCTGTATATTGCATTTCTAAGTCGCTGACATAAACAAAAGGCAAAATATTGTTAAAATTAAGTAGAAACGGAAACAAAATACAAATCCTACATACTTGGAACATTTTGCTTACTATACACACTAGGCTTATATTATTATAGACAGTTTGATCGTGGGTGGGGGTGGGGTGTAGGTGAACGGGTACATTTATTAAGTGTGATTTAAAATCTTATTGCATAAACCTAGTGTATATTTTAAGTCAAGGTTCAACACTGACAGGTAAAAAGCTATTTCAAATGAAATATTTGTTTTCTAATTTGTGAAGCCATATCACAAATTATTTGGGCAATTTTCTGCTCTCTTGAAAAGGTGATGCTACATGGCCTCAGCATTCACAGATTGTTTTCATAAGAAGAGAATACTTTTAAATTTTGTTACAGAATTTTTTAATGGATTGGCTCTCATATTCATCTTCAAGATGAAGTCACCACCTTTAAAGCGCTCCATGGCTTGGGACCTGGCTATCTGCAGGACCGCTCCAGCGACCAAATACCTCCCACCGACCAGTTCGCTCCCACAGGGAGGGCCTCCTCAGGCAATGCCGACTGGCGACCCCCAGGGGGAGAGCCTTCTCTGTGGCGGCCCCTGCCCTCTGGAACAACCTACCCCCCGACCTGCGTACAATGACCGACCTGCGCCTTTTCCGCCGGGCATTGAAAACCTATCTATTTCGTGTGGCCGG